>CM059261.1:28793249-28976769 GCA_030347555.1 Lablab purpureus
AGCCACCTTGGCACCTTCATCATGCCCAAAAACTACTGCCATCAGCCAACAGTGCTGTTGCTGAAATATTTTTCCAGTGGGTTTTTCCAGCAAAGATCCCCTCAAAAAACCAGCTGTTGCTGATGCCCCTGTACCCAAAGTTCCAGCCCCATCAAATCAACCATGTCCCTTCACATTTCAATTGTGTGTACACCACATGCCGCTGCCACCACAGAACAGGTCCCTGGTCACACCTTGTTAGATTTCAACCTAAAACCAATTGGTATTAGGTGAAGTTGCCTGCTTGTATATAAGCTCTATTCTAGTCATTATTTTTCAATGTGTGACTTTTATCTTTTCCTCAACACTCCCATCACGTCGAGGAATATTCATCTCGAGAACGTAGTTTCACAGATACACACACGGGAAGTGTGGGTGTCCATAATACACACATTCATTTTTTGGATAGGTGGTGTAAGTGACTCGCTTTGATACCATGTTAGATTTCAACCTAAAACCAATTGATATTAGGTGAAGTTGCCTACTAGTATATAAGTTCTATTCTAGTCATATTATTTTTTAATGTGGGGCTTTTATCTTTTCCTCAACACTTGTTATGTTTAAGGGGTTGATTTGTCCTAAACTTCCTCTTTGGCAGTTACTAGAAACTCCTATCTCCTCATTCTTTTGGCTGTGATTGCAAATCTATTTAACTTTTTTCCCCCACCATGTCTAAGAAAAAACCATTTCTCTTCAATCACATAACCTCAAAGATCATGTTGAAAAGGGTCTTACCATCGTAATGGGCAAAACTGTCTGTAGTGGGCACAACTGTTTTGCACATGTCAAGTTCATATTTGATGAATTTATGTGCTTGATTTCAAAAGAAAAAATGAAGAGAAACGAAAAGAATAAAACTTTTAAAAGCCCCAAAAAGTTAGTAGTTTTGGTTTACAATTTTCTTTTGTAGATATATGTCAATGTTCCATAAGTATATCTCAAAGAGGAAGGCTATATAGCCTATGTTCCATAACACAAAGCTATAGGTACACCCAAAACAGCTTTTATATTAGTTGTACAACAAAACAATATCTCCTATTTCAACAGATGCTAAGTGTCACAATTTTCAAGGGATACGCAGCATGAGATATTGTTGTGGAGTTTATTCACTATCAGTTATATAGATCTGAGTAACTAACAAGTATCTGACTAACTGTCAGTTGGTTAAATATGAATAAACTAATCTACTCCTATACAAGAAGGTGCAATAACAAGGAGTAAAATTCAGCAATATTTATGAACATGACCATTGAATTACCTCATTTAAAAGAGAATTTGAATCACAGTGGCTAATGGAGCATAGCTGGTTTGTGTGTTTGGATTCCAAACTGCACCAACAGACTCATAGTAAATAAGTTCAAAAGTTCAAATAGTACACTTAACCGTACATCTGTATGAAATTTTCACGTGCCAGCACAGTGGAGGAAAATAATGATATACATAATTTTCTTCCCGCTAATTCTATTTCCTATTTTATTCAACTGCATCTTGCATGCTTAATGCATCATTTCAGTTTGTAAATAATACAAACTTAGTTGTCTTCTCACAAGATTATTAATTAATAAAAAGACAAGTACACTTAGAACAATAAAATTAATCAACCTGTAGTTGTAATCCTTTACAACAAAATATAATGGTGGTCCAACTCTGAGGTACTCAGATATGTTACTGAAATAACCCTGAAAAGACAAAAAGAAAAAAAGAACGTGAGTCTGGGTAGTATAAAATGGAACATGGAAACCAAATAGAAAATAAAACCTGAAGATAGGAATCTCGTGGAAGAGCAATTTGTTGCTCAAGACCAGGTTCAATCCTTGTGCATAATGCCTGTCAAAATAAAATGAAATAAAAAAAGCACAAATTGAATGACAGTTGTTGAAAGGGTCTAACTGAGTTAATATTTTCTCGTTTCCCAAGAAACTTACAATGCTTGCTAAGGTAAATGCAACAAAGATAGCGATGACCAAGATTTTAACTCCCCGTAGTCCAAGTAATGGTGCATGAACCTCCTACATTCACACAATAATAGAAGACTTAATTTTGATTAGAAAAGTGGTAGGTAGGTGATAAGTATCAAAATACCTGGGAAACACACCCCTACAAGCTAAGGGGAGTATCAAATACTTACATACTTTATTGAGCACTTGATACCACTCAATGTGGGACTTAGGCACACCCTATAATACCCAAGATTCTATCATAACATTGCCCCTAAGAGTTGAAACCAACAATGAGCTCGGATACCAATTAATAAGTGTCCAAATACTTGGGAAACTTATCCTCAAAAAATAGCTAGCTATTAAGGGGGAGAAACAAACACTTAAATACTCCAATAATAATCCCATACTACTCAATGTGGGAGTTAGATGTAACAGCCCCATATTGGCCAAATGAGGAAATATTGACTCAAGGAGCACAAAACGTGGCTGAGAAATCAAAAGATGAGCAAATGATGGAAGGGCAGAAAAAGACAAAGTTAGTTATGCAAGAAGGACACGTGGAAGAATCTCCTTGGATCATGCACCCACGCCAAGGAGGCAGAAAGAAGCATGACAACGTTCGTTTGCAAGGCTACGTGCGTGGATGAGCTCACTATATGTATGACCTCTCAGGATGAAAGAAGGCATTGTGAATTGTTATACTGAGTCTATTCTCTCTCATCCCTTTCGTCTATACCTCTCGTGTATTTCCTTCCAATTCAGTGTAACAGAATATTGCCATTAATAATACAAGTACTACCCTGAGTGCATCTTCATCACTGTTTCATTACTTTCTTACTGTACTAGCAATTTCCTGCTACATTTGGTGCTTTCATTGCCTCTGCCATGGCAGAAAACACACGTATGAAAGAGATGCAAAATGAAATTAAAGAATTAAGAGAAACTGTTGCATTCTTAAGGCAAAGAGACACAAATCACTCCTTGCAGAACCAACAAACAAACAACACTCTGGAGGATTTAAAGGAGATGCTCAGATCTATGTCCATTACTCACTCTCATCAGACTGACCCTCCACAAGGGAACAAACCACCCTTTCAAGTAAGAAATGTTAAGATCGATTTTCCTAGATTCGATGGTTCTGAAGTATTATCCTGGATATTTAAGACTGAGCAATTTTTTGAATTTTATGATACAACTTATGATCATCGATTAACTATAGCTGCTGTGCATTTAGACAAAGAGGTAGTGCCTTGGTTTCAGATGATAACTAGAATGCAACCATTTTAGTCCTGGAAACATTTCACAAAGGCTTTAGAACTTGAGTTTGGACCCTCTCCATTTGAATGCCCAAGGTCTATTTTGTTTAAACTTGGTCAAACAACCTCAGTTAATGAATATTACATGGAATTTATTTCACTTGCTAATCGTGTTTATGGGCTCAGTCCAGATGCCTTGCTAGATTGTTTTATCAGTGGCCTTAAACCAGAAATTAAAAGAGATGTAATTGCCCAAAGTCCCTTATCCCTGCTCAAAGCAGTTTCCCTAGCCAAGCTTTATGAAGAAAAATATACTTATAAGCCAAAACCTACTTACAAACAGCCCACAAATCAAAACCACTCATACACATACCCAAAAATACACAACTATCAGCCACCCCTCTTACCAACACCTACCCAAAAACCTACTTACCAAGTCACTGCAAACCCACATAACACCCCAAACAACCTTATAAGAAAAATGACACCTGCAGAAATGCAAGTGCGAAGAGAGAAAGGTCTCTGCTATACTTGTGATAATAAGTTCACACCCCAACACAGATGTCCCAATAGGCATTTTATGATTATGCAAGTGGAGGATGAAATTCCAGAAGCGAGGATACTCTACAACAAAGCTGAATTGGTAGAGGACAATGCTTGAGCAGGAGCATCACTTGTCTTTTAATGCATTAAAAGGCAACGAGTGGCTTAGGCACAATCAGATTCGATGGCGGGATTCGGGGTCATTTTGTGAGAATCCTCCTGGACGGTGGTAGCTCAGATAACTTTCTGCAACCAAGAGTGGCTCAGTTTCTTAGCCTGCCAATTCAACCTGCAACACAATTTCATGTAATGGTAGGCAATGGTCACTCCATGACAGCAGAAGGACTCATTCTCGATTTGGCAATTGAAGTTCGGGGTCATGAACTACACTCGTCCTGTCTATTTATTACCGTTGCGAGTGCGACTTAATCCTTGGAGCAGCTTGGCTGTCCACATTGGGACCTCATGTGGCAGACTATAGTGCTTTACAATTTAAATTCATGTTGAATGGCAAATTCATAACACTGCAAGGTGACCGACCAGCTTTACCTCAACATGCCCAATTTCACCACATCAGGAGATTTCATCACACTGATGCTATAGCTGAGTGTTTCACTGTCCACTTACAAACTCCTAACAGTGTTAAAGATGAATTCAGTGAATTTTCCAAGGATTTAGATCCCGAATTAGCTCTGCTTCTACATACTTACAGGAAGGTTTTTAACAAACCTACTGGCTTGCCTCCTCAGAGATTACATGATCATGCTATTCCTCTACTAGAAGGTTCAAACCCTGTCAAAGTTAGACCTTACAGGTATGCTCATAGTCAAAAATCTGTAATTGAGCAAATGGTGCAGCAAATGTTAGAGGAAGGTATAATCCAGCCAAGTACAAGCCCATTTTCATCTCCAATCCTATTGGTCAAGAAGAAGGATGGCACATGGAGATTTTGTACAGATTATAGAGCTCTTAACAATATCACTGTGAAAGACAGTTATCCCATGCCTACTGTGGATGAACTATTAGATGAATTATATGGAGCTCACTTCTTTTCAAAGTTGGACTTGAGGTCAGGATACCACCAGATTTTGGTCAAACCAGAAGATAGACACAAGACAGCATTTAGGACACACCAAGGGCATTATGAATGGCTAGTGATGCCCTTTGGGTTGACAACTGCACCAGCTTCTTTTCAACACCTCATGAATGATATTTTTCAAACACTGCTGCGAAAATGTGTCCTAGTGTTTTTTGACGATATTTTAATTTATAGTCCTACTTGGTCTACTCATTTGCAGGACGTAGAGAAGGTGTTGAAGACCCTACAACAGCATTCCTTATTTGCCAAGTTCTCCAAATGTGTATTTGGTACAGTGCAAGTTGACTATTTGGACCATACTGTGTCTCAGCAAGGTGTTTCAATGGATCAAGCTAAGATTGCAGCTATCTTCGAATGGCCAGAACCTAAGACTGTGATGCAATTGAGAGGATTCCTAGGTATCACTGGATACTACAGAAGATTTATAAAGCATTATGCCAACATTGTTGAGCCTCTTACTGAGTTACTTAAAAAGGATGCATTCCGTTGGTCTGCTAAAGCTACTGCTGCATTTCAGGAATTGAGAAAAGTTGTTACAACAGCACCTGTATTAGCTCTACCTGATTTTTCCAAGCCATTCATATTAGAAACTGATGCTTCTGGAATAGGCATTGGAGCTGTGTTAAGTCAGGGAAAGCACCCAATAGCCTATTTTTCAAAAAAATTGTCACCAAGGATGCAGAAGCAATCAGCCTACTCCCGAGAACTGTTTGCTATAACAGAGGCCCTAGCAAAGTTCAGGCACTACTTGCTTGGACACCAGTTTACTATTAGAACAGACCAGAAAAGCATCAGACACTTGGCAGATCAGACAATCCAAACCCCTGAACAGCAGAATTGGTTGGACAAATTCTTGGGTTTTGATTTCAAAATTGAATACAAACCAGGGAAGGATAACATTGCAGCAGATGCTTTATCCAGGTCCTTTTATTTAGCTTGGTCTAAGACAGTTCCTCATTTTTTACAGCAATTGAGAACTGCCATTTCTAAGGATCCTCATTGGCACTTAGAACTTCAAAATTGTATCCTAAATCAATCTAGTAACCCTCATATTACTTGCAGAGAGGGTTTGCTTTTTTGGAAGGGAAGGTTGATAATTCCTCAGAACCCTAGTCTTATTCAGCAGATTCTACAGGAATATCATGACTCCACAGTGGGTGGGCATTCAGGCATTGCCCGAACTGCAGCAAGAATAAGAAATGAATTCTATTGGCCTAAGATGATGCAAGATATCCAAACTTATGTGCAACACTGCTCTATCTGCCAACAAGCTAAACATCTGAACACTCAGCCAGCTGGTCTCCTTCAGCCATTGCCAATTCCTACTCAAATTTGGGAGGACATTGCCATGGATTTTGTTACTGGGCTACCTATGGCAAAAGGATATACTGTGATTATGGTGGTAGTGGATAGACTCTCAAAATATGGTCATTTTCAACCATTAAAGTCTTATTTCACGTCTGCAGGTTGCTGAAACATTCATCAATTCAGTAGTCAGACTTCATGGCATTCCAAAGACCATAGTTTCTGACAGAGACAGTTTTCATTAGCAAGTTTTGGCAACATCTCTTCAGACTCCAGGGTACAACTCTAGCTATGTCCTCAGCATACCATCCTCAATCAGATGGGCAGACAGAAGCTCTTAATAAATGCCTTGAAATGTATCTCAGATGTTTCTCTAGTCAATCACCTAAGGAGTGGGTGAAGTATCTACCCTGGGCGGAGTATTGGTACAATACTTCACTCCATAACAGCTTAGGAATGACTCCCTTCCAAGCGAGTATATGGCGGACCACCACCTACCCTCATCGGACATACACCTTCTCGGCATGACAATCGATCTGCTCGGGATATCGTTGCAAGCAAGAGATATCTTCTTGAGCAAGCTAAAGGACAACTTGAATTTAGCTCGACAACACATGAAAGTACAGAGCGGATAAGACCGGAAAGGATGTTAGCTTTGCAGAAGGAGAAAAAGTATGGATCAAATTACAACCTTATAGGCAACACTCAGTGGCCTTAAGGAGAAATCAGAAGCTTAGCATGAAGTATTTTGGCCCCTTCACAATCATTAAGAGAATTGGCAAAGTGGCTTATAAACTTCTTGCCGAGAAGATGCTAAGATACATCCAGTTTTCCATGTATCATGGCCGAAAGCATTCAAAGGCAATGAAGTTACAACTCACATACCAACTCCCTTGTTAGTTGATGAGAATGGAATGTCACTGCAACCTAAGGCTATTTTGCAACACAGAACAGTACTCCAGAAAGGCAAAGAAGAAATTTCACAAGTTTTGGTTCAATGGGCTGGTCAACAGCCTGAAGAAGCCTCATGGGAAGATAGAACAACAATGGAGCAGTCCTATCCTCACTTCAACCTTGAGGACAAGGTTGTTCTTAATGGGAGAGGTAATGTAACAGCCCCATATTGGCCAAATGAGGAAATATTGACTCAAGGAGCACAAAACGTTGCTGAGAAATCAAAAGATGAGCAAATGATGGAAGGGCAGAAAAAGACAAAGTTAGTTATGCAAGAAGGACACGTGGAAGAATCTCCTTGGATCATGCACCCACGCCAAGGAGGCAGAAAGAAGCGTGACAACGTTCTTTTGCAAGGCTACGTGCGTGGATGAGCTCACTATATGTATGACCTCTCAGGATGAAAGAAGGCATTGTGAATTGTTATACTGAGTCTATTCTCTCTCATCTTCCTTCTATCTGAACCCTTTCGTCTGTACCTCTCGTGTATTTCCTTCCAATTCAGTGTAACAGAATATTGCCATTAATAATACAAGTACTACCCTGAGTGCATCTTCATCACTGTTTCATTACTTTCTTACTGTACTAGCAATTTCCTGCTACATTAGACACCCCATAATACCCAGATTCCTGTTAGTAGGAAACAAGATGGACATAAAGAAACAAGTGATTTTTTCTTGATTAACAAGAAGTAATTCTCCTCAAAGGGCTTCCCCTTCACAAAGGATATTTCCTTTCTAACAAATCTTTTAATTCCTTGAATGCCCCTTTCATAGTTATTCTCTGAATTTATATGATTAATCCCCTCAACTAACTGAGTAGTCCTAATAGAACAGTATCCTAGTTATTAGAATCATGCAAGTCACAATTTGAAGCAAGTAATCCAACTAGTTAGCGATCTGTATAATAAGCTGAATCTCAAAAGATTCTAGAACCTCCACATTCCCACCCTACTTAGTACTCGTCTTCCCAATTGATTCCTGCTTCTGCGTTCACTTCCCAGCATTTATATGATGTTGTAAATTCCCCCTACAGTACTCGATCTCCAAAAGGTGAAAACTGTATTTGTTGGTTACTTGCTAAAAAAACTCCACTGAACTCACCAAAGCTTCAATCCTGACTCATTTCAATCATTTGTTGATCCAGCACGTTGAAACAGTTTGATAGGAACCCAAGATGAAAAAATATTGATTTTATTTCCTCATTCAAACCGAGTACAATAAGGAAAAGTAGTTCTCCTATAGTTTACCTTTCAAAAAGGATTTATCCTTTTCTTACAAAAGTCCGAATAACCAAAATGCCGATTCCATCCCCATTCTCCCCTATTTATCTAGCTAACCCCTCAAACAAAGTACAAGATCTACTGTCTCTTGAGAAATTTCTACCTATGATAATAAATAGAATAAGAAAATAACAAAATTAAATTCATAAAACCTAGGCAAAAAAATATAAGTTATTTCTTAGTTTACATATAATCAGCCCATGAACTAAATAAAAGTTATAACTTTACCTTCATATACCGTGTCAATAATCCATCACTTTCCTGCCTGTTGCCTACACTTTGATTAGATATGATTAGAACCACATGCAGAATAGCTCACAATACCAACAGAAGCTGAAATAGCTCACAATTGCTCTTGAATGGAACTGTAAGATCTATAAACAATTGTTGAGAACAATTTAAAAGTAAAAGTTTAATCTACGAGGTGCGGTACTTAAAAGTTTTTTTATTATTTTTTAATAAAATCATGTTAGGTATCACTATAAAAAATTAACATCTCAACTAGTTTGACACCTTAAAGTTTCATCAATCACATGCCATAGCATGAAAACTCTGTAAAAGCAAGAAAAAATTATACAAAGCATGAGGGGACCAAACCAAAACTTGTACAAAGAATAAACAACCGCCAAACAACTAACAAAACCTAAACTCATAGAGGTTTAAACAATTTTTATATAAATCAAAACGAACACTGGTAGATAAAGAATCAAACCAAAGAATATCCCATCTATTAACAAGACTATGTTAGCAAAGCAAAACACATTACTTAAAGAGTGTTTTATATCATTAACATGTTTGATGTTTCACTACACAAGGACCCTTTCAAATTGAAGCATTGACAAATCACATAACAATCGTGCTTTGTTCCAAAATTAAATCTCACCAAAACAACACAGGCAACAAAAGGATCAAATTTGTAACCACTATAGGAAGCCTTTGATGTCATGTCAAAGACCACTAGATCGTATAAGTTTATGGCTTAACCTATTAGTATTAGATACATTAGCAAGTGTTATTTATTGGTCTAAATAAAACCCTTTAATGAAAGAGCTTTGGGCTTGAAGCATGGACAAAGCAAAAGACCCCATCGTAAATGCATAAAAAATTGTTAGACTCTAGGGAAGAGAGAAACATTGAGCTGAAATCATGTATTTCTGAGACAACACGAGTGCTTAATTTATATTCAGATAAATGAATTAGTACAATAAATAGAGAAGATTTGATATTCTTTAATAATAAAACTATGATACAAGAATAAATAAAAAATTTCCTAATAATATAATACAATATATAATCTAGATATTCCTATTTATATAAGATCAACTTTTTATTTCTATAATTATAACAATATTCTTCATTATATAGGATCAATTCCTTATTTTTATTATTATTGTAATAATATTTCTGATTATATAGGATTAACTTCTTATTTCTATAATTATAACAAAAAAAATTAGGAACATAAATGATCAAATCATTGACATGATCATAATCGCTATACCGTTTTGAAAACCAAATATACCCAAAAAGCCTACATTTTAAGATGCAAGCTTAGCAGTAAACCAAAGTATTTGTGCCTTGACTTTATGCATGTACCTTCATTCTCCTCCTCAGAGGATTGATTCAACTTTACGCAAGGAAAACAATCAACTCTGTTGTCCTTGGCTCTCACAAAGTCTAATGTAACCAAAGCTACAAAAGCAGTGATCTGCAGAAGGAAGTCCAGTAGAACCGCCAAAGCTATAGAAAAAAAGTTCAGCAGTAGTCATTAACATTACCAAATCCTAAAATCACTTTTTAAAGGAGTTGTAAATTTTACTCTCTTTAATTTATTTATAGATGAAAATTTCCAGTTCAGTTTTCTGTTTGTCCAAAATACAAGGTGAGAAGAGAAAACTCTTTAACCTGCAATCATGGAGAAAACACGGCATGCTGGCATAGAAACAAATGATCCTACAGCAAATGCCAAAATCTCTGATAAGCTGGCTAGCGTTATAGATGGTCCAACTTCACCCATTGCATTGCTTATTTGTTCTTCAACTGGTAAATTTGAGGATTGTCGCTTCACAGCATCTACGATTATACACATGTTATCAACACCAACCTGAACAAAAAATGAAAATCCTAAAAAAGTGAAATCTCACGAAACATACAGAAAAGTAAGCAAGAAGGTTACAAAAGTTAATACAACTTTAATTTAGAGAATGACGAATTGGCTTAAGAAAATAGTAGTCAACATATATGATATTTATATACATCAAAAGTATAACTTGTAAATATATATATTTGCAAGACAATAACAATGAGTTCAAGCTATTTCCTATGACACTGTTGCTCGAAGGATGCATGAACCAAATATAACAAACTTAATCTGTAATTTCTAACATTCTAATACTTGTAATTATAATTGTAGGAATCATGCAACAAGCTGGTTATGTACATAACTAACTCAAGGACCTCAAAGAATGTTGGTGAAAATGTTAAAAGCAGCTCACAAAAACAGGAATAATTAAATTGATGAAAGTAGTGATAATTTTGTCAAATTTCAACTTAAAATCAATTGGTATTAAGCCAAATTGCCAAACGAATATGTAAGTCATTTTCCAAGAATTGAGGCAAGCCTTATGAGACTTCCCAATACCCTTCCATAGATGCCTGCCAAATCAGGCAATCATGATGAGATATAGGTTTTGATACCAAGTCAGATTTAAACTTAAAACCAATTGGCTTTCAACAAATTGCTTAACAGAAATATATGTCACATTCCAAGAATTGAGGCTAGCAATAGTGGAACTTCCCAACATGCCCCATCACATATATTTCACAAACTAGGTAAGCCTACCAAGTTGAGTTATAAGCTCCGGTACCATATCAGATTTCATCTTAAAATCAAATGACAATTAGAAAAGTAGTCTAAAAAATATATAAGTTGTACTTCAAGAATTGAGGTGAGCACTATGGAACTATGAAAAATATTTCATAGAATCTACACATTCATTGTAGATGATTTTATATTTCATTTTTTAAGAGAGCGTGATTGTTACAAATAGAGGAGTTGAGAATGTAATTGATATAATTGTAATCAATAAAATATTTCTTTTCTATTTTTCAAGTATTCCATATTGAATATAATGAGAAAAAGAGAGGAAGAAGAAATTGTATTATTGTATTAATGCATTACTGAATATTCAAAGATTAGAAAAGATGCTAAGCTATCTGTGTACACAGTATATATAAACATCCTAACAAAACACTATAGCCATGAGGTGACAGAGGTATCATTTATAAATGTCATGATGATAGCTATAACTTCCTAACAGATAGCATTACAGTCAGCTAACAAAAAAGAAAATAAAGAAATTGGCATTTGCTTATATTCTCTTCCAGGCATGGGTATCCAAATTAAACAGGCACCTCATGTCACCTGCACTTAATCAGTTGAATGTGTGTAATACTAACACAAGACAATATAATATCTCTGGAAGTCATACATAAGATAAACTTGAGAATGATAAAAACATAAAGACTTACTGCTAAAACCAGAAAAGGTATAACTTCCATTATGATTAGTGTTGATTTTACTCCAATAGCACTGAAAAATCCAACTGATCCAAGGACAGAAAGCATAACAAGCAAAACTCCCGAAAGACCAAGCAATACCTGAATAACATAAAGTTGAAGAAAGGGAAGTATAAAATAATCAGAGTTTGAAAATGCCACTAACTATTACACTTTCAAGAGCTTAGTATTTTGCTTAACTATGTTCAATGTATCTTAGGAAGTAATTCTCTTCGAAATAGTAGTTATTTACTATATTTGTATCACAATTATTATAAATAGATCATACTGCTGAGTAAAATTCAGAAAGTAAAATCTGTTTCTTCTCTCATTCTCTGTTTTTCAAATGTCTCACTTAATAGTCTACACTTCAGCTCCAGTACTTAGTTTAGATGCCGGGAATCCCTATGAGAATTAGTCAAGAATATTTACATCAAGAAGTACACTTTAGCACATATTGGCTCTTAAAAATATGCACAAACAATTCAATATCACAATCTACTGTAGATGCGATCATGGCAAAAAGACAAATGCAAGCTTCAAGAAAAATATACCTTGGACGAGAGGAAGAAAGAAGATGGATGAGCAGGTCTATCTCCCAAGGTTACCGATATATAAGCAAACATCACAATATAGCTCACCTAACAATATGTTGGAGAAGAAATTTATTGTATGTTCTAATAAAGCATGTCTTTCTGAAGCCACAAGCACACTAAGCAGATCATTAGCTTAGACACAACGCAAATCATGTTTCTACATTCAGTAGAGAAAAACAAAAATTTCTTACTAGTATTGTTATGACGTCTGCAGTGCTTTCTCTCTTTAATTCTTCCTCAATTGAACTTTCAGTTGAAAATGACAAGGTAAGATTGCTAGTTTGCACCATTGGCAGCAATTCCTCCTTCCGAATGTAAATTGGCTCAAAATGTGTATGGATAAGGAAAGAGAAGAAAAGACAGATAATAATAAAGTACCTATAGAGTTCAGCTAGCAATTATGCAACAAGAAAAAGCACATTTGCTAAACAAATATGCAAAACTACACATAAGTAGGTAGCTGAAAAAGTGCAGTTTCCCGATTTTAGAAGTTGACAACGAATGGATCAACATTATATTTACAACAATATATTGCCTACAGCCAGATTTAGAGCCATGCATATAGGTAATAAAAGTAAAATACCCCATTGCGAAAAGGCTCCTCACTATGCAAAGATGTGGGAGAGGAATATTATTGGCAGCCCTACTCTTGCACATGCAAAGCGACTACTTTTGGATTTAAAAACGTCAACAACTGACCACCACCTTTACCGTTTCATCAAGCCTCACTCTCCATGCATGCATTTTAATTGAAATGTATTTTTGAGCTTTCAGAGATGAAAAACTACTCAAAAAATTAGTATCTTAAATTGTGAATTGCACAAAATAAGTGTTTATGTTTAAAATATATTTTCATAATAAAGAAATAAATGTTTTTATAAAAACTATATTATAATTGTAATTCATATAAATATCTTTGAATAAATAAATTATATTTTGGATTTATGGTCATCAATTTAAGTTGTGGTCCGAGGTTCTTTATAACTATTGACAATTTCTTTTAGAAAAAATATTGAAATTCAATTTAGAGATAGTGATAAAAGAAATAGATGATGGAAAAGGATAGACGGTTAAGAAAGTATACAAATAAAGAAAAAGGAGAATAGATGTAGACATTTAGGCAAATTACTTGCTTAAGCTGGAAAGTCAAAGAGGCAACATTTTATTATATTAAAGGCTTACTTAAGCAATAGATGTAGACTAGGGTCCCAAAAATTTTCTCTAAAAATATTCCAGCAAACATGTGTCATCAACAGAAGTTTGGCATGTGGAGAAAGATCTAGACTCTTAGAGCCAAAGCTGAAAAACATTTCTCAAGGTTTTCTGTGGCAAGAATGAAGAGGTGAATAGGTTCAATTTTCTGGGATGAGAGATAGTCATGCTGAGATGAGGTACATTTCTTCAAAACATATTCAGCTATTTGTATTTCCTAATAAATTAATTACACTTGCTAGCAAGCATTTTATCAGCCTTTGATTAAGCAGAGTAGATATTAGTCACAACTGCACAAAACTCCAACATCTTGATCATCCTAAGGTTGTTTCTAGGGAGAGTCACACTAGTCTGGTACCCTGTTTGCAGGGAACAGTTTACCAATCAAAATTTGTTAAGTTTATTTTTGGTTATTTGATCCTTAGCTTAAAATAAGTTGCCAAAAAGCTCCCCAACAAAATGTCCCATTTGTTTCAGTTAATTACGAGGATTGTCTTTCTAAGTAAAATATACCACCAAAGATGACAACCAAATTTCTTTCAATAATCTAAAGCACAACTGCGACATAAGGAATACACAAGAATTAAATCTAAAATAAAAGGAAGATTTTGAGCATATAAGCTATACACAAGAATTAATAACTACAACAAATATATTTTAGTAGTCATACCTTAGCTAATTGGATGAAAGCTTTCTCCCAAGCTACTGCCTTCCCATTCTCATCTCCAACTTTCATAATTGCATTATTGACAGGGTACGTGATAACAAATGCAGAAGCCTAGAATAGGATAATCAGCATAGCATAATTTTTTTTTATCAGCAAGCATAGCAGAAAGTAATGCACAAAAAGGTATCTATGCAAAATTGAAGATTCTTACCTCAGAATAATTGTTTCCAGAAAACCCTCCCAGTGCAGTAGTTGGGTCGAGAGGAGCCTTAAATGCACTAAAGCAAGTTTCTGTGGAAGTGTAATGCTGAAAATGACAAAATCATATAATTTGAGCTCACATACATCAGATAGACAGACAAATCACAACTTTTAAGTCTAATAAAACACATGCGAAGAGATATTTCATATAATCTACAAGTAGAAATTATGTATAGAAGGACCTAGGGAACATTTGATGCAATAGGCTACACTATCTATGAAGAAAAATAATTGAAAAAGCAGGTAACCCATCCATACTTACACAAATACTTTAACTTGAATTAGTATATTTATTGGAATTTAGTGCTTTTTAAAACATTAATCTTTTTTCTTTAAAATTCTTGTCTGCTCATAAAGTAAACTGCTTTAATTTAAACTCTTATGAATAACAGAACCAGGGTAACTCATAATCAGATTATAGAAGTTTACCTGAAAACAATACTCAGCATGTTCAACACCTCCATAGTTGTCATAATTGTCAGGGTCCATTTGAAAATACTAATGGAATAAAAATAATGACAAAAAAGGAAATTAAATTAAGGATTCTGGGTAAGCCCAAAAAAAGAATAGTAAGTTGATATAGAACTGAATAGGAAAAGCCATTTGGTTGTACAACTTACAGACAATAGAAGCCAAATAATAAATTATATGCAATACACAAATCAAAAGTACTACAGGAATAGTTTGGAAAGTAGTGGGTTAGACCTGCAAAATGCTTTGAGTGGCACAATCTTCACCTAAAGGCTTCAAGCAAATGTCATTCAAAGATACTAACAGACCCGAATAATTTGCATGAATTCCATCAACCTGTTGGAATATTGAAACATAAACATATTTTTTAAATAAAAATGTCCCACTGAGAATACGGGGCCTACATTTAAATTCTGGTAAGTGAAAAGAACTGAAATTAAAACACCTTTTCCTGTATTTCGAAAAGCAATTCAATATTTTCTTCGGTTATGATACTTGGAGGCTTGCCATGCTTAGATTCTGGGATTGTTGCTATTATGAGCTGAAATGTACACATTTTAAGATATAATTTATTTCAGATAGAATAATAGTAGGAAATAAGAAGGATGAATAACAAAAAATTTAAAAGGAAACTATGCATGACTTCATATTCTCTGCCAAGTAATATGTTTGGATAGAACGGGAAAACTTTCTTTGAAATTCGAAGACATTGAAAAGAATGGCATCCCAAAAATTGCATCCACATCAATACCAATATAACTATAAAATCAACATGTTATAAGAAATATAACCAAGACATAGCTATTAAAGATAGGATCTCTATAAATATAGAATGTTAGAAATAAGGGATTCTTTTTAATTTACTTTTCCATGTATCCATAATTATATTCTTTATTTGTTGATTATCAACGAAGAGCTAATGTGTGAGGGTAATACACACTTTCAGATCCTTTAAAGCCTACTGAGATTTGTTGCAATATTTATACCATTTATATTGATATAAAGTGTTTTGAAGATCTCACATCAACTAGAGATTAAGACAGGTTTAAAGTCCACTTTCTAAGATGGTATCAGAGCTTATCCAATTAAGGTTTGTCACCAACTATTGGCCTGCTATTGGACCATCCACAAATATTTAGTCTCACGCTTGAGAATTTCAGCCCTCTAGTGTGAGGGGGTGTATTGAAAATCTTACATTAACCAAAGATATGGTCAAATTCCAGGTGCAAACCTCACCTTATAAGTCGGTTTTATGAGATTGAGTTAGGCTTAAAATTCACTTTCCAACAAGGGTCTATCTCCTATAAGAGTTTTGGGCTCAATGGTTTCTAACCTTCCATGATTGGAATCCCAAAATTCTAAATGGCACAGTTACAATCATTCATCTTAGGAAGTAGTGAATCTTAATTGCTCTCTTGGAAATTGTTTTTCGCATTAATTCTCATTGTAGTACCCTTGAATATAAATAAACCATTTGGCTGCATGGGTAATGCAAAGCATATTCAGAAAATTTTGTTTCACAATCTTCAACACACACCTTTTATCTCACAAACAAGTGGAAGTTACATCAACTTGATGTCAACAATGTTTTCTTCCAATCGCCTTCTTGAGGAGGAAGTTCACATGACTCAACCCTCTAGTTTTGAATCCTCTTACAATTTCTTTTGTAGTTTGCACATATTTAAGACCTCAAACAAGCTCCATGGGTCGGGTTTAATATAGTCTAGACTTCGTGATAACCAATATTATCCCTTTCTATTCATTTATTCTACCTTGGTTTACGTAATTGTTAGAATAAATATTTAGTTATATATTATATATACTTTGTTACAGTTGTTAGTTATAACCACTCTATTACTAGAGGTGTTCGAGATGCGGTTTAGTTCGCTCTTTTATTAAAAATTCATCTGAACCAAACATAAAATTATGTGGTTTGATTTGGATCATTTTGAACATAAAAAATCCAAACAAATTTTGCGATTTGGTTTGAATAAATTATGCAGTTTTATTATATAATTTTTTATTAGTAGATATCTTTTTTACATGACAGTCTAATATTATATCATGATAAATAATGCATTCTCTACTTCCCTATAATACAAGATTTGTTCTCTATAACATTGTGTATAGTATTAAACAATTGGTTTACACGTATTAGCAGCTTTCTTTCTTAGCTGCAAAGGAACTAGAATAAAATATAAAGGCACAAGTGTTGTATATGCTTTTACAACAAAGAAAAAATAAAAAAAAAAGTTTATTATGTTGTATTTATACATTGATGCATAAATACTAAATAATCCCTAGGATCTACCTATCATAAGCCTGATAAACCCCTTGCATACACCTGTACAATATTGTACAAATTTCAAAACATAAACATAAAAAATCATTCCCTCTACATTGTTTCCTTCCAATAATATTTTATTTCTCTTTAGCATTTTCTCTCCCAAAGCTAATAATGTAACATTCACACTACTAGAACAACTCTTTCTCCACCTTATTCATATGTTAACATACAGTGTTACTCCTTTATTACAAATTTATAGGTATAAAACATGTTAGGCACACTAGGTTTTCCTCATACACACATTTATTATATATGTCTGAAATAATAGATAATATAATAATATTTAAATAATTGATTTTGGTTCAATTTTATTTTGACTGGTTCTGAAGTGTTAAACTACAAACCGAACCGAACCAATTGGTTCTAGAAAAAAAATCCAGTTTAATCTAAAACAATTCGATTTTAATTGGTTATCGGTTATTCTTTTGGATTGCTTTGGTTGTGGATACCCCTATTTGTTATAGTTAGCTATTTCTAACAACTATATCTTTTGTTGTAAGTGGCCACCAATGAATACTCTCGTAAGTTTCTTATTTCATAAGTGAAAACAATAAACAAGGTTCAGTTTGTTATAAAGTTTTCTATTGTTCAATTATTTTTACAATAGGATTGTTCATAAATCAATCCAATTCAGTAAAAATAAAAAAGTCAATCCAAAAAGCCGAAAGTTTAACAAACTAAAATCAAATAAAACATATTATTAATTGCATTGGATCAAATTCCAGATTTCGTTATGAGAACTGCTCTAATCCATTCCAAACCAAATAGATTTAAATATAAATCAATCAGACCCAAAAACCTATAAATAGAATTGGATTATATTTAAATTTAAACCACACCAAATAGACGATGAATTAAGAAAACTGAAGCGATTGGATCGGATATTTTTTCTCATCAAAAGGTCAATTGATCCAATTTAATCTATGACCACTCCTACAAATGAGCATACACACTAGATAATCCATTGACATAAGTGGCAGCTTATTTTTAGTAACTAAATTGCATGCACCGAATTACGAGACCAAAAACAAAAGCTGAAACAAATTATAAGCAAAATGAAACCTGTTCAATTCGGTAGAATGGAGCAAGGTGACTATCAAAAAAATCTTTCTCTTCAGCTGCCTTACTCCCAGGACCAACCCATAACTGAAACACAAAGAAGAAAGCAAGGCCAATAGTCTTCAACTTCAAGAAGAAAATAAGTATTACAAGCATATATATTCGATTTTGAAACGTATTAGTATGACCTCTTTCTAAAACTTATTACCTTTATTTAGTTACTCTAGATTAAGTACTAGAAAACATTTGATGTATGCCGAGGAGTGAGGAAAAAAGAAAACCTATTGCTAAAGAGGTAGCATGAGCATGTAACTAATTTAAAGAATAAATGTCCTTCATTAAGTAAAAGAACAAGAGACAAGCACAAAATTTCAATGAAAAATCACGAATTCTTAAAATTCAGGAATTAAAGCCTGGAAATTCATGGTATGTATCCAAAAGGTGAAAGCAGAAAGAAAGGTTATTTATATCATATGAAACCCTGGATAGTATTTTTTTGTTTAGAGCAGTTATTTGGTGGTACTATAAGCCTTTACAAAAATACTTTCCATCACATTATTTATCAGTAAAGATTTTCACTGTAAAACAATTTTAATTTGCTTAAGTTGTTATGCAAGTATGCTTAACCAAACAAACGAGAAACCAACACACCAGAATCGAAGGGCAAGAACTCAAGAACTAGAAGAAAAGAGTATTATTTCTGATTAGAGGAATTACAGCAGAAAGATGATTCTGCTGCTACTGAACAATGCTCCTATAGAGAGCTACTTCTCTCTATCCATTACAATTGTAACTAATTTCCTCCAAAATACCCCACTCACATTCTCTCCACCTATTTAATATCTACCTACCCATCTTTCATTTCTCTCTCTGCCACACTAGCCATCCTCCTAGTGTAGACTCCCCAAATTTTAGGCCTATGCAAATTGCTGGATGGACTATCTGCCCGTTAGAACCCAAAAAATGGTTTCAGGTCACAACGCAACATTTAAGAATGTGGTCCAATAGCTCATCCAAATATGTCTAAGGGAGACTAGAAAAAATCAAACCCGAATACTATATCAGGTGGGAAAAAGATAAACAACTTTTGCATATAGAAGTTACAGAAGCAAATCCAAAATTGCACACTATCAGATGCTACAGCTGAAAATATGGTACCTTCTCAGGCCGGGTCTCCACCTCAAAACAAAGCAGACCCAAGCAAAGCAAAACAACAATTGCCAATGAGGAACAAAGCACAATTGTGGGTTTTCTAGCAGCCCATCTTCCATATGTCCTGGATGCAAAACAAAACAAAGTTAATGAGATTATAAACCTAACTATAACTACTAGAACCACTGACCTGTAAAAGCTAGATAGGCATCCTTGAACAAAAGAAAATTGCACCACATTCTGTCCCTGGGGATCTATCTGTCGCACCTTTTATTTGTAAAGACAAAGTCAACAATATCACAATGAGTAATGACTAAAACTGCTTATTATAGATGTGCAACAAATCTTTTAACTCATTATAATGTAGAATTGGAAGAGGTAAACTGAGAAACAGCTAGTTTTGTAAGGTTGAATTACATCAAAGCATGTGATTTATTAACTTACCACCAACCAAATTATCCTCGCACCAAGCCTAATAATAGTGTAGTGTTGAGGGGGCGTACTGGGAAAAACTCAAGTCCCATATTAACTAAATATATCAAAGTATTGTCCATATGTGGGGGGAGGGGGGGCAACTCTAATCGTACACGCTAGTTTTGAAGGATTTAGTTACAAACTAGTTTTATTTTTTTTATTACTATTTATTTGAGGAGAATTGGACATCTTTTGCCAACTATAGGAGAATTTTTAATCCCTCCACAAGGTTTTGGTGGTTAAAAACAGAATAAATTGCTTAGGAATTGTGTTCTTTAGACAGGTGTATGCTGCATTTAGTTGGATTGAAATACTATTACTTATGTTTTCTTCCTTCACTTGTTTTCCTGATACAGATTCCCTTTTTTAGCATTTTTGCAAGTTTCTCCCTAGTAATCTTTTGAAGGAGTTTCTTTCTCTGTCTTATGCAAAGAGACTGATAAGTCTTCAAATGCTAATGTTTTTTATCACTCTCTCCCCCTTCTCTAGGGTAATTTCTGAATTTTCCGGTAGGTCTGTTTTAACTACTTCTATTGCATAAATACCTAACAGCTGCACTGTTACAAGTGAGAATTACATCATTTTTTCAGTTCCTTAGAATCAGGTTTTTCCTAATAAGAAAAAGGGCCTTATATATCTGATGACTCGGAATTGTTATGTTAGTGTAACATTCAATTTGATATAGTTTTTTTTTAAAACTGAACATAACTTTTGTATTGATAAATTGTACAAAAGAAAACAAGGATTCTCTTTATATAGAGAATGAAAAGAAACAAAGTTGTAAAGAACAACCACTAAAAAACACATAACAAAAGCTATATCAAATTATAGACAACACTAACAGGAATATAATTTATGCTAGAGATATGATTTGATTATATTAAATAGGGGAGATATGGTATAATTTGATAGGGAAATTTCTTACCAAATAATTCTCATTATTAGAAATTGATTTTGTTTTTATCTCTTTTTTAATATAAATAAAAATACTGGTGTGTACTCAACACATGAAAATCATTATGTTCCATCTCAATTCACTCTACTCAATAAGGTATACAGCAATATCATCCTCCACGACTTGTTTTGACATTAATCTTTTCCACATGGTATCAAGAGCCTAATGAGAAGGTAACTCAAATTCATGCTTTCCTTGTGGCCACCCTGCCCAAAGGTGTAAACTTTTAGAAATCATTACATTTTTCAGCTTTCTGTTTTTTATTCTCTGCCATCAATGTTCACATTGAATACATTCTTCACTGATGCTATCACAATTAACTGTTGGCATTGCTAGTCATCATTGACAACTTTCAAACGAGACATTTTCAGCAAGGTTTTTCCAGAACTGATTTCGGCAAGTATTATTTACCGCCAACATTTTTCCAAGGAGGATTGTTACCGCCAACTTTTTCTAGGGAGTATTGTTTGTCATTGTTAGAGAGATTATTTTCCTCTTTTTCTGTATGTATAGTTCCTTGCTACAACTGGTTTTCTTTTATTATTCTCTTCTACCCATGTATACATATGGGCTTTGTAAAGAGGTTCACTCCTTCTGTAATTTTCTTTAGTAATGAAATACATTTTCGTTAGTATTAATATGGCATCCAAAGCCAATTGATCTTCTTCTGTCATTTTTTCTTCCTGTTTGTATGGCTGCTACAGATTGTTTTGTTCCATTTTGTTCCACCTCCAACCCCTCTGCTCCAGTGCATGTTCCTGTCAGTTTTTCACATCAAATCATTGAGAAGCTTGATGACAATAATATCCTGTTGTGGCGTCAACAGGTTGAAACTTTCCTTAAGGCACATCATATGCATCATTTTGTTGTTGATCCACAAGTTCCATCAGATTCTCTCAGAGCAAGACCGTGATGTGAATCGTATTAATCTTGAATATCTTTCCTGGAAACAAAATCAAATGCTTCTTGTGCGGCCTCAGTCCTCTCTTTCCAGCACTATCTTGTCACATGTTTTTGGATGTGTTCATTCATACGAAGTATGGGAAAAGATACATGCCTATTTTCATCATCAAACTCAAACTATGGCAAGACAGCTCCGTTTCGATTTATGAAACTCTTTTTTGGATAATTTCACACTCTTTGTTTTCCTTTCACATATCAAGAGTCTCGATGACTCTTTATTCGATTGGAGATTCAATCTCTTTCAAAGAACATTTCGACTCTATTCTTGAAGGTCTTCCTCAAGAATATTTCTATTATTGCTCATGTTGAAAGCAAAGTTGATACTATTACCATTGAAGAAGTTGAGGGTTTAATTCTTGCTCAAGAATAGCTCATTATCTATGTTTCAATTTAAGCCCGATGAGCTCTGCATGAATTGATATGTAGATTATTAAAGTTAGAAAATCATTCATTTCACTTCAACTAACAACTAGCTTTTATGACAGTTGGTTTCCATAATAATAATAATAATAATAACAACAACAACAATTGAAATCTTCATTCTGAAATCCAAAACAGATGGGCTGATACCAAACAAGCTTTTGCACATACCTCTACAGGATGAATTCCATCCTTTTGGAGGCTCGCCAAACTACTCCCTTCACCAACCGTATCATTCAACAGTGGTTCCACACCGGATTCAAGTCTCCTCCTTCCTCTTCTCTGCAGCAACACCCACCCAAACAACACGAAAACCAATACAATGTACAAGATGGCCAATGAAAAATCCACACACCTGACCTGTAGGTATCATTATACAAAAACCAGTTTCACAACATGCATCAGAGAAGAAAGACAGTTTTTCAGTAGACAACCAAATGTTGCACTAGATCAGTGAGGCATTAATTTTGAGAGAGAAAAAAAAACAGACTTTATTCAGTCATAAAGAAAATGAAAATTAATCATAAAAAGGACATGTCTCTACTGTTTCAACCTTTAGAGACACAATTCTAATGGCGCAGGGATCTTTGCTGGGTGGAGACGGTTCAGGATCCGAGCAAACAGGTGATGAAGGACAATCACCACAAGAGCAACCCAGTGAAGTGTCATTACACGAATATACAGATGCATTCATAAGTTTCATTGGGGATGAATCAAGAGTGACTGTCTTAAAAAGTATAGAATAAGGAGAACCAGGAAATCCAGGAGGAACTTTCTGACCAAGAAATTCAAACCACTCTGGCAATGATAATCAGACACAAAACACATTAGCAGAAGAAGTGCAAGTATAATACGTTCAGAATTCAGATAAAGAGAAAAGGAAATATCCAATGATAGGAAAAAAAATATATCATAAGCAGCAACTTGGTATCAAAATATGAATAAGAAAACATATGTCTACATCTCCATATGAAGATCTTTTGTGTATTTTTCGTGGCAAAACCTGTATAACTGCAGTCTACCTCCGTACCACAGACATGGCAAAAATATGTCCACATCTACACAGGAGGATCATCTGCTAACATTACGTTAATTTTCTACTTTTCCCATTTATTGATGCACAAAACTAAAGATCCATTTCCAAATTAAAGACTCGTTCACAATTAACATATGAATACAAGATGGAGGAATTGTTCTAATTAGGATGGTAATGGCAATTCATAACAGAGTTCATAAATTTCATACAATAAATTCCCCCATGTTATAATGGATCACCTTTAAAATTGCCAGCTCCACCCCCAACAAAATCTATGGCCCTTGTATTCATTGTCCCAAACTTTACATCCTTACATGACTCATATAGACCTTCTCCAAAAGTTTCAGTTACGTAAAAATCAATGCCATCCACAGTCACATTACCATTAACCTGAAATGAACACAAGACGGGTGATATCAATTTATAGTTTAGAGTGTAATTATGACTAAACCACATGAAAAGAAAACTGACTTTTCTATTACTAATTTACTATATAATAAAACAAAATGTTGAGTCAAAAAGAAAATATTTTGTTAAGTTACAAGAAGATATTCTAATCATTATAAGTGTGGAGTTGAAAGATACTAGAGATCTTTTCTGTAACCATTACTTTAGGGGTAGAGTTCTCTGTACATAGATGTTTATGTATTGTTTCAATGAATCAATTCAATAAGATCTTTTCTTTCATATAGATTAATTCTTTTAAAGTTGGTATTAGAGCTCCTGGTCTTGGGGGATTTGCTTCCTCATTTTTTTCATTGCCATCTTATTTGTGGTTCCTTTTTTTTTATGGTTGCTTGAGGTGCACCCATATTCTCTATATCACGGGGTACCTAAGTACACCCTGTTTGTGTTTCACGACCTTTGTCACGGTCACCATCGTTGCCACCACAAAAGCCTCCAATTTGACCTACAACAACACCAGCGAGAATCATCATCCTCGATATGCTAGCTCTCAGAGTTGCATGCTATCAAAGTAGCCACATATGTGCCACCATTTTTGGTGCATGACGGCACATCCAACCGCCATTCTTGTTGTTGCTTGCTTCGTCGAAGTACCCCTGAGGTTATGGCTCTAGACCATACCCTGTTTAGCCTTTTTGCCTTGATTTGTGTGTCTCTCCTTTGAAAGAGCATTGTTCACAACACTATTCTCCCTTTTCTTTGATCTATCATTCTTTAACATCTCTCTTATTTTAGCATAGCAACTCCACTTAGCAATGTTGATCTTCCACATTTTCCTGATGATAATCATCTTAATGGTCAAAATTATCTCTGGTGAATCCATCTTATTAGATGCACATTGAAGGGTATGCATAGGTTTAACCATACTGCAGGGAGGCTATATCACAGGATAACCCTAACTTCCAAATTTGAGACAATGATGACTCGTAAATTATCACACGGCTATTGGGATCCATGACTACAAAAATCAATAGAAGTATAAGTTCTACTCCAATGTCTGAACATTTGGGAAGATTTTGGAAATACTTATTCCACGCAACAGGACATCTCTACATGTTATGAATTAGAAAGCAAATCTTTGGTGTCAAACAAGGCACTCTCTCTATTACAAAATACTATGGAATATTGAAGGGTATGTGGATTGAGCTGGACCAGTATCAAAATTTGAGCCTTGAAAATAGTAAGAATGTTGTCATTTTTGCTCAGTTTGTTGAACAATCTCATAACTTTACATTCTGAAAATTCTAGCAGGAGGACTCCTTCATCCTCTTCAATTGAAAGAATGTTTGCACTTCATGGTGAAGTTGAACGTCTAGAAAATTTCATGGATTTTATTAGTAAATCATCTTCTAGTACTTGCTCTCTAACCATGACTAATAAGAACTTTAATTCCTCTTTTAATATTCTAAAACTATACGTAAGGACTCTTGGGTTCTAGACTCTTGTATGTGAATAAACTAATTTGGTGCGGTGGAATTATTACTAATGCATGTTCATAAAATATTTGTTTCTCTTTTCTAACAAAAAAATAAAGAAGAGTCTTAGCCCATTAGGTGAGGCCAGCTACATGGATCACACAATGCTAGTCAGTTTGATTAAAGACCAAATCTTCATAGATATCATTGACCATTAGATCCCTTCCACTTAACGGCTTCCTCTAATGTCTTTAGCCTCTAACGGCTTCCTCTAATGTCTTTAGCCTCCCTTATACCCCATTTTAATAGGCTAAAAACCATGCAATCCACTTTCCTCGCTAATGTCTCCAATGGTCTTCGTTATAGTGCCCAAAATATAACAAAAAATGGTGTACCTTATGCAAACAAGAAAGCTACTTTGGCTTTGTAAAAAGGAGGAAAATGACACCAGCAATACAAATGCAAATTATTACCATATTCACAAGTCATACCCAATTTTGTACATACCTAAAGACAAACACAACCATGAAAGTGCACAAGTCAACATACTAGTTATTCATGAAACATTCCCGTAACCATAAAAGTGCCATCAAAAAACATAAAATGTCAAGAAAACAGTGTCACTACAAAACAAGTTCTAAGAAGGAAATGCCTGACCTCAGAAATAGAAGTCACATTGATGAATAAACTCTGATTAGGAGAGCAAGAAAGTTCACAAAAAAGATTTAGAAAATTCCTCAAGCATGCTGGACAGCCCACTAGAATTGGTACTGCCTGCAGTATACAATAAATTTCTGTTACTGCATAATAAACACAAATAAAAAAAATGCAAATAAGGGTTGCTTGGTGAATATGTAAGGTCAGTGAGATGATTAATGAGAGCAGTAAGAGAATATTCATAAAATAATTAGACATAAGCTGTACATATCCTCCCTCGTCTCCTCTGTATTACCCCTGCATATTAGATAAGTTTTTGGGATACCCCGAACAAAAGAATAAACAAATAAAGTAACTTATTTCCAACATAAATGGGTTATATCAAAACCTCATTTAACCAAGAGCAAGCTAATGCAACCAGCCACAACCAAAATCAATAAGCACATGCATCTCTTGAATTTCACATTTAATCAAGACAAATGAGTTACCCACATAAAACCAGATACTTAAATAATAGAGAAAGAACTTGCCTGTTGAACCTGTACTCTTAGTGTGTCAAACTGTTCCGCCGTACAACAAACATTTCCAGTTATGGAGGGACACAAACTTTGAATTTTGGCAGATAGTAGGTCGTCAGGCTGGAGTTAGAAACCAAAGCAGCAGAAAGTGGTTGAATTAAAGGATGGTGGTGGTGGTGGTGGTGCAGCATTAAGTAGTAAATAAGAGATGAATGAATTACCTTGACTGAAGGGGAGCCATAGGGGCAATTGAGAGCCTTCCCATCACTGCGTTGACCGCATATACCATACATTGCGCAGGATTCTTCAGAATGCTTAGCCCTAAGAGAAATGAAATGATTATTAGAAATTAGTGGTTTGGAAAGAGTGATGATCATCCAAAAGTAGATTTAGCCATACCTATACGTTCCATGTTGAGAGGCAGCAGAGAGCGAAGGCGAAGAGAGCAGGAATACCTACATAGTTATGGCAGGGTAGTCCAAGTTCAAGTCAACGAAGCGATCGAAGAGAGAGAGAGAGAGAGAAAGGAATGGATACATGCCTGTAACAGAAAAGAAACGGAGAAGAAGATATCCATATTGTTGTTCAGTGGAGATTGCAAAAACAAAAGCAACGCAGATGAATATAACACGATGATCCTCCTGCTACTCAGCAGTACTCACTAGCGGTACACGAGTATTGAGTGGCTTCATTCCTTAATCCTTAATGTTCTCTTTCTTCGCTCTTCCTATAAACGGAACCTACAAGGCCAGTCATTCTATGTGGGCCCTTTTTTTCCACCAATATTTTTCTCTCAAGAAAATTGTCTTCTATTCCATTACAACTACCTTTCACCTATTTTATTTTATTCTCATAGTAATATCATGAGTCAAATCTTTTTTGGTAATGAATTTCAAATCATATATTTCAATATTTTACATTAGTATTAAACTAATATAAAAGTTAAAATTGTTTCATTTTATTTTATAAATAATGATAAATTCAAAAGCAATTTTTAACAAAAACGTCCAAAGGAATTTTTAACACAAAATTAATTATATAAAATTTATTTAAAATCTAAAATCAATATTTCAATGTATAACTAAACGGTGTGTACTGATATTTTTTTCTCTCTTTACTTTTCTTGTTTCTCCCGATTCTTTCCTTTTTTTTTTTTTACTAAAACTAGCAATTTCTTTCTTCACCTTATCCCATGCTCTATATATACATATAAAGAGAGTATAGATCCACTTATTCTATTTAGTCTCAATCTTAATTTTTTATTTTATTTTAAATAGATCATATAGATTAATTAGTTAAAAAAGTGTATTTATTTTTTTTAATATGTATCATCGGTGATTCTTTCTATACTCCCGTATATGTATGTATATATTATTTATTAAAGGGTTTAGCCAATTTAGGACTAAGGTCAGAGTTTACATTTTTTTCTAAACCAAAATAATAATTTTGTTAAAAAAATGAAAAAAATAGAATATATACTTCTCACGTGACATAGATGGAGGAGCAATCGATGGAAAAGATAAGTCGCATAACTTCACTATAGGACTAAGTTTGAGACAATATATGACTGAGGCACCATAGAGTTCATGTTAGACTTTGTAATTTTTTCTTAGTAAAAGAGATGATCTTGTTAAAAAAAATTAGTATCTATACCTCTCACACAATGTAGATAGAAAGATAGTTGGTAAGAGAAAAAAAATACATGACTTTACTATAGGCTCCAGATGAGAGTTTACATTGTTTTCTTAAGAAGAAAAAATAATCTTGTTAAACAAAAAAAAAAACTAAAAGCTACTGTGGAGGTTTTTAGGGTGTTGCTGGATACAAGGGTTGAAGTAAAAAATTAAACTCAAGGAGATAAATATTTAAGAATTTCTTTTCAAAAATAAACCCTTCTAAAATCAAATATTTATAATAAAATAATATGTAAACAAAAAGATTTTTATCAAATATATTTATTTTAATAAGTAATATATTAAATAATTTTAATATATTTATTTTATTTTATATAATAATTTAAATAAAAAACAAAACCATAATTAATTAATTAATATTTCTAATTTAATAAAATGTAAATATTATTGAATATTATATTTAATATATTTTATAATTTAAAAATATGTACAAGTTTAAAAATCAAATCATTTTTAATATTTTTAAATTTATGAATAATATTAAAAAAATATAAATAATAATAACAATTTGGAATTTTTTAAAATTTTTAATATAAAATAAATAAAGAAATTTAAAAGATGAGATGGTGAAATAGTGAGAAAAATGAGAAGTTGACCAAAAGAAAAGTTGCCTAGATAAAATGACTTAGCACAATAAGTGTTTTCCCAGTGCAAAATTGTCACGCTATTCATAAAGGTAACATGAATATAAGGAAAAATATCACATTAACTATTTTAATTAAAATAAGTAAAAATAAAAGAAACATTAAAATTACATTCACGATAAAAACAACATCATCAAGCCTATTAAACTTATAATTTATAATTAACGTTTAAACCAATACTTATTATAATGTTGTTAACTATAAAGAATTAAAAATACCAAAATATTTATGAAGAATAATTAAATTTTTACAATAAAATAGAAAGATTAGATGAATGATTTATCGATATTAAATATAATTATTGTATTATTATAAAATATTTAAATGTTTATAAAGAATAATTAAATTTTTATAATGAAATACATATATAACATTAATAATTTAATATTGAATATGATTCATGTATTTTAAATGAATTTATAATGCTTCTATTAGTTTTACTATTTTAAATTATTTTCTATAATATACAAAAAATATAAATGAAATTGATATTTATTTTGTTTATTCTACATGAAATCTATAAATATAATATATAGATGGTTCATCTTAGATTAAGTAAATTAACTAGTTAGATATATAGGTTGAGCTCACAATAGACCAAGTTAATTCAAGTCCATCTCAAATTGAATTAAGTCAACTCCACTCGAACAAGTCGAGTCAAGTTCATCTTAATTAAGTCAAGTAAAACTTAACTTAGTTTAGTCGAGTAGGGTCCAACTCATTCAAGTTGACTTAAGCCTAAGTCAAACAAAATCTAGTTAAGCTCATGTTAGTTGTGTGAGACTAACGTCAAATCAAATTGAGTCAGGTCCACATCAAATCAAGTCCATGTAAATCAAATTCACGTCAAATTAAATCGAGTCAGACTCATATCGTGTCGAAAAAAAAAACAAAGTCCCACATTATAAAATAATATAATTAAAATAAAACTTATATAATATCAATTGATTTTAAGTTGAAATCTAATACATCAAGTCCTCCAATAATATTTCCAGGACACGTACAATTCTGAAAAGTATTAAACTCTCCATTGATTAAGAAGAACACAAACGATAATTTACACTTTACAATACTAATATATGCTTGGGTTTACCCATACAAATCTCTATTGAGTCCAAGAAATACATTACAAATGAACAAGTGGCAAACTCTTGAAAGGAGACAAAACAACACAACCAAAGGGATTGGTTTTCTCGAGAGAAACTAGTAACTACCGTCCCGAAGTGGAGAACGATGGTGCACAGCCTGGTGGGCTTGACGAGTATGAGTAGATCGTAATTTAGGCTCCACAGGTTTGTCGTTGGCAGCTTGAATTCGCTCCAAACTCTCCAAAACTTCCTTCATTGACGGTCGCTGTTTGGGCTCAGTTGCAAGACATTTCAAAGCAAGCTGAGCTATACGGAATGCAGCTTTTGATGGAAACTTTCCTTCCAATCGAGAATCCATAATGCCCTTCAACTTTCTTCTGTCATGCAAGTATGGTTTCACCCACTCTGTTAGATTATGTTGCCCACTTGGACGGTTCGAATCAAGAGCTCGTAGCCCTGTTAATATTTCCACCAAAACAACTCCAAACCCATATACATCACTTTTGACATATAGATGCCCTGTATCATAAAGAAACACCATTTCAAAGTTTAATAATCAATTTAAATTTCCAGCTCAATACAGTTTCACAAAATAACATCACATCACCCAAAGAGTTTTTAAATGACAAAAAAAAGTTTTACCTTATGTACACTAATATTAGAACAGAGTTACATTACCTGTGGCCACATATTCAGGAGCTGCATAACCGTATGTGCCCATGACCCTTGTTGTCACATGAGATTGACTAGCTGAAGGACCCAATTTTGCCAAGCCAAAATCTGATATCTTTGCGTTATAGGACTGTAACATGACAGAAACTGATTAAATTGCGCACCCAATGGCACACACCAAACTAAAACAATTTCTGATATTGAAGATAAAAGATAGGTGAAACATTCATTGTGTCAATATGTGGTAACATGGCAACAGTAAATATATGTGTGTGTTTATACAAACTTCTCTTACAAATACTTCCAACAAAAAAAATAAGAAAAATTTAAATAAGCTTCTACATGAGCTAAAATTAGCTTATGTAGAAGTTAAAAAAATAAAAATGTAAAGAAGTTATAAGAGAGCTTCTACAAATTGGTTTATGTATATACTGATTTTAACTTATGGACTAAATAATTTTAATTTTTCGTTTTACTCTACACACATATATATACATATGTAATAGCTTATTTTGCTAAGATTTGTGAGGGTGTTACGAAGCTCACCCCATCAAGCAATATATTTGAGGCCTTGAAGTCTCTGTATATTACTTTCTCGGATGTATGCAAGAATGCAAGGCCACGACCAGCTCCAATTGCTATCTTAAGCCTGATGTCCCAAGGAAGTGGTTGAACGGCAGAACCCCCTACAAATAAAATAATGTAGCTTTTAGCTGAAAAGATACATTTATTTTGCTATTTTATTTCATGTTTGAACTGATAAAACACTTGCCAAGACAGTGGTATTTAATGAAGCACTCACTTCCAAATAGATGGTTTTCCAAACTTCCCTTTTGCATGAATTCATACACGAGAAGAAGCTCTGTTTCCTCCAAACAGTATCCCAACAGCTTAACAAGATTAGGATGGGAAAGGCGTCCCAGAAAGTTCACTTCGGACTGCACCAAATGAATGAACCGTTAGTTTAGAAGGAATTTATAAGTCCATGAGTAAACAGTTTGATGAAACAAGTAATAAAACAAGGAGGGAGCTTGGGCAACAGATCAATGCCTTCGTTTTTACAATAAAGCAAGGGTGCACACTGTCTGATGAAACTACTTTTCTGTGAATAATGCTGTGCACCCATACGAATTTGAGATCTTGGACTTCTGTTTGGTAAAGCAGTTAATTGTCATTTAAGAAAGAAACAGTATGCTGATTCTGCTACATTTAAGAAAGAAACAGTATCCTAAAAGGGGAGGAAAAATGCATGGAAGATACTGTTATTGTTTAATTAACCTTAACATTTTTTTAATTCTAGTTCCAAATAGAGCATGTGTTTGCTTGAATCTGGGCTGGAGAAGGAGACACTAGCAAGCAAAAGAGTATCGGCGCAACCAGTAGATGCATAAAATTTCATCTTCGGGGGCAGAAATTACATAAGATAAAATATATATAAGAGAAGGCAGGAGGAGTAAAGTAAAAGGGGTTGGATTGTTATGCACATCACATGAAGGATTACCCGCCACTCCTCAATTCCTTGTAAGCTTTCAGAGTTGAGTTTTTTGACGGCAATGACTGTTCCGCTACCACTCTTTGAAGTGCCCTTCTCTTCAAGCCAACCCTTGAAGACTTTTCCAAAACCTCCCTCTCCAAGAACTGTATCAGGTCTGAAATTCCTAGTTGCAGCCTTCAAGTCGGCAAAGGTGAAAATCCTCAAATTAGAGGCGGGTAAGATCTGCCCATTTGGATAAGGTTGATCACCGCCTGACACCGATAAGTTGCTTCTTATGGAGCTGTTCCCACTTCCAGAAGTAGTAGTTGTGGTTGTGGTAGTAGTAAAGCTGCCGGTGGTGGTGGTGGAGGTGCTGATGGTCTGAGATGTCCCCGGTGTGACTAAATAGTGATGCGATGATAGGAGAGAGGAGGTAAACATAAATGAAAGGAAAAGATATGGGAAAAGAAAGGGATTGAGAGGAAAGGGTAAAGAACAAACCTGTACTAAGGTTACCGGTGGTTGTTGGGGTTACGTTGTTGTGAGGTTGAGAACCCCAGCAGTTTCCCATTGGAACGGTGAAGAAACAACAATTTTGTGGCTCCTCCGATGGATGAAGACCAGACCCGGCTGCTGCCTCCTGGTCTTCTCTCTTTATGTCTTTTGGGTCCAATAATTGAAATTTGCTTTGGCAGGGCCTATGGGGTGCGAGGGAGATGTAAAAGGCAGAAGTAATGGATTATGGAATGGAAAGATGATTTATTAATGGTTATGGTATTGACAAATTAAGTCACATGGACTCGGTCTCTCTCTCTCTCTCCCATCCCTCCATCCATCCTTAGTCTTCAAGTCAACTTTCCTGACACACACATCTTATTTAATTTAGTCAAATAAACCAACACGCACACGCCTCCCCTCCCCTATTTCAATCTCAGACTTACATTTAAAATCAACTTATAAATTAAATCATATCTCACATTTCATCCACCAAACCACATCTGCATTCCTTCCGCGCTTTTGCGTTCCTCGCGTTGCGGTGTGAAATCGTTTCACCAATTTCTACTACTGCTATGGCGCCGTTGAATATATCCTCCTACGTCTACACTTCCGATTGCGGATTATTCCCCCTCAATTTTCTCTCATTATTTTAGTTATTCTCATACCACTTTTCTTCTTAGAATGCTTACACTTTAATACCAACAATATAACTAATTAATTGCAAATCTTAGGGATAGCTGTGTTATTATTATTATTATTCACCACGTGAGGTTTTACTTTGAAAAATATTAATTATAAGACTGGTAATAGTGTTCAAGACACAAAATAATGTCTTCTCTCTTACATGTTTATAAACATTCACTTTAAGATTAAGTTTACAAGCAATGCAGTGTTATCTTATTTTTACTATGCCATGCATGGTACCAGATAAATTTTTTAAACCTTAAAAATGATCTTCACATCATGTTACCCCTAGATCAAAACACTATCGATTCAAATTGATCCCGTAAATGGGATGTACTTCAAAATTTAAGTGAACTAACTTAATACTAGAGCTGCAAATCATTCTAACTTGAAAATGTTACATATCGTCCACGTCAATACTAATGGCGCTTATTATGGCCAGCATACGACCTTATACCTATACCAATTACACCATTAATTTATTATCTAGTAAAAAATATAAAATTTTTAATATACATTATGAATTGTCTTTGACATAATATCCAATTGTTATAAACTATTTAGTCTTTTAGTGTCTTCTAAATTAGTACCGTTTAGTGAAATCATCTGATAATTTTTCAAGTTGTGTAACTAAACACGTTGTTTAGATATCTTTCTTAATAGTATAAACATATGTCAGGATAATTAGTTATAATAGTATTGCTTTATAAATAGAAATCTTTAAGTTGTGATTTTGTTTGTAATAAATTCTGTCGTAGATGTAAACTGAAGTTTATTAATACTTTAATTGAATTATGCCCCTTATGAGTATATTTTCTTTCTTTATCTTTTTTCTATTTACCTTATACATGTTCATCTGTATCGAATTTATTTAGTGAAAATGTGAAACTTCTAATATATGTTGTGGATAATATTGATAAAACCATCTAGTGACATGTTAAGCTTTGTAATAAAATGTATTATTCACATGTCTTCTCGTTAATATAAGCATGTTTTACTAAAATTAATTATAACAGTACAATATTGTTGTATGAATAGGAAATTACAAGTTTATGGTTAATATTTGAGTTGTATTTCAGTGAGAGCTTATTGAGAGAGAAACTTTGAGTTGTGATATCTATTTTAATTGAATTTCATATTGAACATAGATTGTAGTTCATTAACACTTCAATTGAACTATATTAGTTATGAATGTGTTTTTTTCTCGTAATTCCTTCTTTATTTACCTCCTATCAAATTGTATGTGGATTATCTATTGTATGATAGAAGGTCTAGAATGAGTTTATTTTGAGTTATTCCACACTATAACCATATGTTATCTTATTTGTTTTGTTGGATCCAAGAGTATCTTATTCATCTTTGACGAGATTCCTCTAATGTCTCAAAAGTGTGAAAACATCTACGTGTTTTTTTTTTAATAACAATTTTAGTTGGATGTTGAAAACCCTAAAAAATATTTTTTTCTTTTCTAAAATTATTGGGAGTTTCTCGATGAGGTGAGTAAAAGACAAAACTACCTCATACTTTATTGTCATCCTCGTTGTCATTATTTGTGATTATCGCTTGTCACCATCGTTAGTTAATAATAAAAAATAAGAAAAAAAAGGAGACGATAGTTGAAAATAAGAAAATATGATGAAATAATGAAAAATATGCTATGAAATATGTAATTCAAATATTCTTTTAAATTGTACAATTTGAAAATCTTTTTGAATTAAACACTAAAAACTTTTTTTATAAAAAAATATCTCTAAATTGTGAAATTTAAAAGCTTTTTTTATAAAATAAATAATTATAAATTGTATAATTCACAATTTTTTTGTAATTAAAGAATCGAAATTATACTATCTAAAAGTTTTTTAATATGAATTTGGGATTGTAAAATCGAAAATTTAAAATTGATTTTTGAATTATATAATAAAAATTAAAAAAAAGAAGATTCTACATATGTACAGGGTCTAGGAAGAAAACACGGGAATACAGAAATAAATTCCCGGATTGGGTATATATGACTAGAAAGTTGATTTGGTCGCGAAGGAAAAAGATTGATTTTTCTGGTGTGTGGGAAATAGATTCCGCCATTATTGTTGAGATATACAAGCTGAGGGAGGAGGTTTTAATGGCTGATAGGGTTTGTGGGAGTTCTGATGTAAAAACAATTTATCAACAGATGGAGCATTGGGTGAAGCTAAATTGTGATGGTTGCATTGCGTACGCCGTAGAGATGTTTAAAAGGCGTCATGGAGAGGAGTAATTGGATATCATTTGAGTAACCATGTTGTTTCTTTTTGAAGTGCCAGTTTGCAGGTGTTGAAGGTGTTCTTCGGGCTCATCATTGATTCCACTCCTTTACACCATCAGATCAAGTTTATCTGAAGGGTAAAATTATTGAGGTTAAATTAAGTATTTGGATCAACTTTAACTTTTTCGTTTTTATATTTAAAATTTATTTATTTTAACTCTTATATATATTCATTTTAATTTTTTTACTCTTCATAAATTTAAACAGCAAATACAAAAAATGCTAAATATTATAAATATAAAAATTAAAAAGAGTTAAAAAGGTATGGATAATAATGACAATGACGATTTTAAATTTTGGGAATAAAAAAAATATAGAATTATAAGGACTCAATATGTAATTAAATTATTAATGATTCATTCTCTCATAACTTATTGTACGAATTTTATATTGAATTTAATTTTAATTTTAATGATAATACAATTCTCATTGTTAAATTATAGAAATAGATAATAGATTACAGATAAATATAAACTTTTAATTTGCATTGCATAAATGAAATGGATAGACAAGGGGCATTTTTGAAATTTGGTAACCGGAGAGGATTAAAATTGTCCGTTGGGCGAAAATTAGAATAGAGGATGATCTGTAACTTTGTTGTTGGGTGAGTGTGTCGATTGGATTGGAGGTGGAGACAATCAAAGTGCGAACCAAGCGATTAATCAATTCTGTTCATCAGAGGTTTATTCTTCGTGGCTTGATCTACTAAGGCAAAGGCAAAGGCAAACTATAAAAGTGTGCAATCAATTGAAATCAGGCGGTGCTGTTGAATTCTGCAATGGCATCGGCAGGGTCCAATGTCGATCTCTTTGATGCTTATTTTCGACGCGCCGATTTGGATCGCGACGGCCGTATCAGCGGTGCCGAGGCCGTCTCCTTCTTCCAAGGCTCCGGTTTGCCCAAGCAGGTCCTTGCGCAGGTCACTGCTCTCTCTCTCTTTCACACACACACGCACACACTCTTTATTCTCAATTTCTGCTTATGATTTAATTTACTCATCATCCTGCCTGCCATTGTAAGTTCCATTAAACATTGTTTTGAGTTAATTAGGTACTGCTTCATAATTTCGTTCTTCTAAATGCTAAATACATCAGAGATCATACTGACCTGTCTTGTTGTGTACTTGGTCTACAGATTTGGGCATTTGCAAACCAAAGCCAAAATGGTTTTCTCGGCCGGGCAGAGTTTTACAATGCCCTCAAACTTGTTACTGTGGCACAAAGTAGGCGGGAACTAACCCCCGAAATGGTAAAAGCAGCATTGTATGGCCCGGCTGCATCTAAGATTCCTGCACCTCAAATTAATTTCAGTGCCACAGTTGCACCCCCTGTATCTGCACCCGCACCTGCACCTGCACCTGCACCCGCCCCACAGGTTGGCCCTGTTAATCCTTTATCCCACCAAAATATTGGACCAAGGGGGGCAGTTCCAAATCCGAGCGTCAACCAACAAAACCTTCCTTCTCTGGGAAGTCAGTTAGGGAGGCCTCCAGCTTCTAATCTACCACCTGGTGTTGCCACTCAAGGAATAGCTGCTGGTGGAGCTCGCTCTGAAACCCTCAGCATATCAGGTTATGGGTCCACTGGCAAGATGGGTGAAGCTCCAGAAGTAACTTCCTCTCTGATAGCAGTCAGAGGAAGTAGTCCCCAAGCAACGCAGGAGGGGTTTGGGCTTGCAACCTCTGGATCAAATGTGGCGCGGGCACCTGGCCAATATCCTGCCTCCAGCATCAAGCCGTCAGATCAAATGGTTAAGGATTCTAAACCAGTCAATCCTTCTGTTAATGGTAATGCCTCCGATTCATTCTTTGGAGGAGATTTATTCTCAGCTAGTTCATTTCAGCCCAAGCAAGTTTCTTCTCTACAAGGATATTCTTCTGGCAGTTCAGTGCTTTCTTCAGCCATTGTTCCTGTTTCCGGAGGAAACCAGCCTTCTACTCGGACTACTACCCCTGATTCTTTGCAGGGTTCACTTGTAACCCAGCCTGTTGGTGCTCAGCTTCAGAAAGCCCAGCCTGTTGGTGCTCAGCTTCAGAAAGCCCAGCCTGTTGGTGCTCAGCTTCCGCAATCCCAGCCTGTTGGTGCTCAGCTTCAGCAAGCCCAGCCTTTGGTAAAACAGGACCAGCATGTCCCAGTCCAAACACATGATATGCTGAATTCATCTAGACTTCCTGGCAGATTGCAGGATTCTGTTTCCAGTCAGGCCCAATCTCCATGGCCAAAGATGGCACAAACCGATGTTCAGAAATATATGAAAGTATTCATGGAAGTAGATACAGATAGAGACGGCAAAATCACTGGGGAACAAGCACGGAACTTGTTTCTTAGTTGGAGGTTGCCAAGAGGTATACTTCTTCCTAATTCCTTGCCTTTTTCTTGGACAGCTGGCTTTAAAGGCTATCTTTATTTTTCTATTTCTCTAGCTCTATATACAATAGGAAATCAACCTAAATATGATTAATTACACAAATTGCAGGACTAGGTTGTGTTTGATAACATTTTCTTTTATGCGGGGGAGGGGGGGTTCTGTTTAGTTTTGACACCCTACACGTGTTACTTGTCAATGGCTTGCTAATTTCCTAAACATTATCTGTATGCCATGTTTTATATTTTTTCAGAGGTGTTGAAGCAGGTCTGGGACTTATCCGATCAAGATAATGATAGCATGCTTTCTCTCAGGGAGTTTTGTATTGCATTGTACCTAATGGAGCGACACAGAGAAGGACGTGTTCTTCCAACAGTACTTCCTAGTAATATCATGGTTGATTTACCTACCAGTGGTCAACCTGCTGCTCCCTACAGTGCTGTACCTTGGGGAAATCCATCAGGTGTGTTCCTAATAATTAGCAGCTTTTTTTTACTACTACCACTACTATTATTAGAAATTACTAGTATAGCCATTCGGATAAATAAAAATTTTATGTTTTCGTGTGCATCTTCGCTATTTCATCTTTTGAAGGTTTTCAACAACAAGGGATGACTGGTTCTGTGGCTCGACAAGTAAATCCTGCTGCAGGTCGGCCGCCAAGGCCAGCTGCTGTCTCTCAGTCTGATGAAGGACCTCAGAACAAACCACAGAAATCTAAAATTCCAGTCTTGGAGAAGCAACTCATAAATCAGCTGAGTTCGGATGAGCAAAATTCAATTAATTCAAAGTTTCAAGAAGCAACAGAAGCTGATAAGAAGGTGCCTCTTTTTTATTTGTTTATTTTTTTGCATCATTTCTATTGTGACACTTACTCTAGGGCTAAAAGTAATGCAATCTACTCTTTTCACTGGTTCCTTCAGCGATTTTCTATACATGGCTAAACCTCCTTAACAAAGTTTTATGTAATTTTTTACATGATAGGTATTACATTAGTATGTGCTTATAAAGACTATACTCTCCCTTTTTGCTCTTGTTCTCTCTTTAAAGCTCAATATCACTACCATAGAGTATAGTTAGTCATATAGCAATTTGATAAAACTTCCCTTTAAGCTTAGAAGGTTATTTGCATTCACAAATAGTCCTTGGTAATTTTCTTAATTTTAACCACCTAGCTTATATCTTGTATGTGACATCTTCATTAATTTTCCATTATTATGTCATTCATCTCAATTACTTAAACTTAGAAACATGTGGCATGACATTTCTAGTTTTTACCTCTAAGTCATTTTTCTGTATGGTTTCTTGCTAAAATTGCAATGTATATACTTTGTCTTATTCTTATTCAAGCAAGAACTAGTCATTTCTAATATCTATTTTGAAAGCTTAAGTTTAAAGTTAACCTCTGTTAGACTGAATAAATAAATGTTAGTTTACAATTGTTAGCTTTGACAATTGTCAGTTATTATTAATAAAAGCTTTTGTTGTAAGTGGTGCATATATTTTTTATAAGCGGTGTCTATAAATAATTTTGTACTCTTCTTATTTCATATAAGTGAAAATAATAAAATGTTCAGTTTATTTCTCTCATTCATTTTGTCTAAGATGGTATCTAGAACCAATTTTTTGACGCTTCATCTTCTCCAAATCTAGGGTTCATCTTTGTGACATTTTCCTCATGTTTGTGCTCTCACGAATTTCTCTTCGTAGTTATCGTGAGTTCTTCATAGTTATTGTAAGTTCCTATTCGTGTCTTTAGTCTCGTCAATCTTATTTGCAGTGCCTTCGACTTGTGTGGTTTTCCTCTGTTTCTATGGCTTCACATTGCAATTCATTCCAACCTCCATTGCTGAAAAGCTTGATGACTTGAATTATCTTCATTGGTGACAACATGTTGAATTGGTAGTAAAATTGCACAAGATACAACAATTTGTTGTGAATAATCTGTTGAGTGATCCTTTTATGAGTTTAGATAAGTTTTACATTGACTGTTACCAGTGGTGGATTTGATGAATTTAATAATAGGATGTTCAAAACTAATTGTTGTTGTTGATGACACTATGAATTGTAGAAAAGTAAAAAATTTCATTGGGAGATTCTTTCATAGGTATTTACTATTTTAAGAGGTTTGTTATGAATAAAGTGTATTGTATATTCATCTCTCCGGGACCGGGATTGTCTGTTAAAAAAAAGAGAAGGCAGTCTGAATTAAGCATATTTCAAAAATGGGGAGTGTAATTTGCTGTCTTTTCTTCACTACCATAGTTTCTGATTATTGTTTTTATTTTGATTGAAATGTTTGCACATGTTTACTTGTCCTTTGTATTCACTGTTGTATTTTCTTGTATATCTATCAATTTCAATGGCTTATTTTTGTTGGATTTTTAGTTTCATGTTAAGCGATTCTTTATAGGGAATGTATCCTCTAGGGTAATCTTTTAAGGTCAGTTAATTTGAGAATGTGGTGAGATGACATTGTAAGCTATTTTTAGTTTAAACCTTGAAGTGTGCATACTGTTTCTGGCTAATGATTGAAACTTATAGATACAAAAATTATTAGTTGTTACTGTATATATGAAAATAGCATGGAAAGATCATGATCTAGATTTTCATTTGGGTGAAGCATGGCATTACTACTGTCCATGTATACTTGATAAAAATCTTGTTTCAACTGAACAAAGTCAATTCTCATCTTTTCATTTTTTTTTGTTAAATGCAGGTGGAAGAACTTGAGAAAGAAATTGTGGAGTCTAAAGAGAAAATAGAATTCTTCCGTGCAAAAATGCAAGAACTCGTTAGTGTTTTCCTTGCTCTCTTCCTTCTTATCTTATTAAGGTCTGTTTGTAGAAAGTAGTTATGTGATGCATTTTTTTAGAGTTTACTGTTTTCTGCTTCTGGAGAAAACAAGTAGAACAGAATGTCTAAAAGTTTTCCTTTTTCTAAAATCTTGCATAATCATTATAAATTCTTTTAATATGTCATTGGAATCACAAAACAATTTTTTTCTTCAATAAAAAGGGCTTAAATAAAAGAACTTTAAAACTCTAGTCTGTTTAATTGGAGTTCATTTTTGCTCTGTTTTAACTTTTTTTCTGGATTAATATTGGATTTATCTACATGTATACTATATCTTGGTTTGTAGGCTTAGCTATAATCATATAGATGTACTGATTTAACAAATCTAATAATTTCTAAGTATAGGTCTGTTGTCTACCTCTTGGGTTTCCTCTCCTATTAATTTTAAGGAAGTGAAAAAGAGGCCCTTGGACTTGGAAAGGTCTTTTACTTAATTGTTACGCATTAGTAGATGTTACACCACCTCTTTTTTCAGCTTTTGTCTGCTTCTGCAGATACCTAGAAACTACTGGGAAAAAGGTTTAAAAAGCCTATGAAACAGTTGTGTTCTGTTGTAATTTCTTTCGTACAAATGTTTAATTTTTAACAGGGGCAGCCTACGGAGTTAGTGTTTCATTTATTTTGGTTATGTTTTGTTGGGCTTGAATATGAGTCCAGCTTTGTTCCTGATTTTATATTTTTCACTTAAAGCTAACATAACATATAGTTTAATTTAATTTAATTCAATTTAATATAATAAATAAAGTAAACTATTACATATAATATACGAACTAAATTTGTTTTTCTTTGTGCATAAAAGGTTTTTATGAAGGCAAATGTGAGAACTTTTTATGAAGGCATTTTCTTTTTCTATTTCACCTTTAATGTTCTTATGGTTAGCAGTGTCATGCTAATATTTTTCTGTTTATTTTCACCCTTTCTATGGTTAATAGGTCATAGAAAAGAGTGAAGCATATAAAAGCGGGCTTTAGTGTTCTTCTTATGGTTAATAGTGTCATGTTAATTTTTTTTCTTCCTTTTACCCTTTTTCAACAAATTTCTTGTTCTTTTGCCATAAAAGGTTCTGTACAAAAGCAGATGTGACAATCGGCTTAATGAGGTCATAGAAAGAATATCTGCTGATAGACATGAGGTATTTTTCTTTAAAATTGAATGTGTTCTTTATCAACTCAATAATCATAATATTTATTATTTGGTCAATATATTAATTTCAGGTTGAGAATCTAGCAAAAAAATATGAAGATAAATATAAGCAAGTAGGAGATTTGTCATCAAAGTTAACTACTGAGGAAGCCACATTTCGTGACATACAGGTGCAATGAAATATGACTTTTTCTTCAGTTGATCAGCTATAAGCATATGTACTAAAATGTTTGTTTTCTTTTGCCTGCTTTGCTTCATTGCCGTCAAATGATTTTTTTGTGTGTAGGAGAAAAAAATTGAATTGTATCAAGCAATTCTAAAGATGGAACAGGATGGAAAAGGTGATGAAACTCTGCAGGTACAGTTTAATATTACCAGGTCTGTGCATCCATCTTGACATATTGTGATAAACTTCTGTATCTCATTCATCATCTGAATTTTTAAAGGCTCGTGTTGATCGTATCCAAACGGACCTTGATGAGCTGGTGAAATCTCTTAATGAGCGGTGCAAGAAGTATGGATTACATGCTAAGCCCACAACATTACTGGAACTACCGTTTGGTAAATTCAAGTTTATTTGATTTTGTTATATCCTTCCAGTCGTTCTCAAATCTTTTTCAGGTCTTTTACTTCATTATATGGTATTAAACGCATTTGTTTAGATATCAGCTTTGTTTTCATAATTTGAGGAAGTGGCTTCGGTTACTGAACTACTGGTTTTGAATCGGCAATAAATTATTTGTCCAGTTTCCTACAGGTTGCCTGATTAAGTGGCATTTAATATATTCAGTTTATTCAGATTTTATGTGACCTTTAACTGATTTTTCTGTACAACTTTGTTTGGACAGACTCTATACAATAATTTATAAAACTCATGTCTCTTATCATGTATCCTTTCTCATGTGCAATTTTTTGGAAATCAATTTACAATACAGTGTATGATGCTTATATATTTATATGGTTCTTTGTAATAGGTGCTACTGTACTTGCTATCTTATGTTGGGTTAATATTGATTTTTTGAAGAGGGAACTTCAACTCTGATGTTTCTGACAACAGTGTGCAAGATATGCTATGTAGTTTTGATACATTTGATTTTTTTTTATGTTGATGGCATTCTATAAAGTAATGCTTTTTTTAGATTGTTCTGGCAGAAAACTTTAGTTGTTGGCTTTCGGTATCAGTATGGTTGCATTTATATACCATTATTTTAATGTAGCTAAGAAAACTGTGTATATCCTACAAGTTGGCCCTTCGTTTTTTGTTGACTTAAATTGCTTCCTTTTTTTTTCACTTTCTTACTATGTGCATTGTTGGCTTCTTGATACAAATATCTAGTTTTCTTGCTTTTGTGCCCTGTCATTTCTCTTTGTTTTGTGGTTTTGTGTTGCTCTGCCAATAAACCCCATGTGCTCCTCTCTAGCATATATTTATATTGAGTAATGTAGTAATTATATTCATATTGAGTTTGTTCTTGTATTCTGCGGCCTCACTCAATTTTATCCTGTAAGGCTGGCAACCCGGTATCCAAGAAGGAGCTGCTGACTGGGATGAAGATTGGGATAAGCTTGAAGATAAAGGTATTCAAAATAACCCTACCTTGATATAAGAATCAGTTAATTGAAGATTGGTATTCAAAATCCCAGAACATGATGAAACATGAAAACACAGGAATTCCACTGTTTACTTTATCCCACCGATCCTACTCTGGCACAATTTACGCGGGCTCTAAATTGGTCATGGTGGGTGTAATCGTGGAATCATGCAATTCCACAATTTTAAGTACACCATAACAATTTATTGTACCGCTGACATTCTTGTATAATTTGGGAGAATTGATAATTTCAACCTATTTGATGATTTCACAAATAGAAATAAGGAAAAAGTATAGAGACGATAATTAAGGAAATAAACGCAGACAACATCTCTTCGGATCAGAGAAGAAATCGCAATACTTAGGTAATAGCTGATTGCCTACTAAAACTAATGACACTGGCTTTTTTATTAGCAGAAAGAAAATGATAATATCCGAAGACCAAGCAGACTGATCCAAGTCAGGTCTCATACACCTTTTAGCAACTAAATAATTAATGGACAAAGGATAAAGAGACGGGGTACTCATAGCTTAGCTTTACAATTGGATGCAGCATTGAAAGAACCAGTAGGAATTGGCCAGTCTTTATCTGTTTGTAAAATGCCCTCTTCTATGCACTCAGAGAATTTAGTTTCTATCACCTTCTCTGCTTGCCATTATCTCTTTTATCCATATTTCTTTTACACTTGGTATTTTGTTAGTGGATGAACTGTACTTAGTTGATTTTGTTGTGTCATTATTTTCTCAGCATTGCTGTTTATCTAAATGTAAGGGGTCGATTTTGAACAGTTATTTATTTCAGGAGAGAGTACATTTCAAAAAATAGGCGTACATTTAAGAGATATTATGATATTGTTTGATTTAAATAATGGTTAATTGCACACGTTCACTTTTAGATAATATTTTGGAAATGGCTACATAAATTGGTTATCCACTATGCTTGCAGAATTTGTTTTTGTCAAAGAACTCACTCTTGATGTCCAAAACACTATAGCACCTCCAAAGCAAAAGTTGCCGCCATCTGTGAACACAAAATCTGTGAACATAGAAGTTGTGAACGCAGAAGCTGTGAACACTGACAGTCCTACATTTGCAGCTTCTCCTAAGAGTGATGATAAGTCAGAAAAGCCACAGACTTCCAATGAACAAGGAATTGGCAATGGATCTGTTTATAATAAAAGTGAAGATGAGTCTGCAAAAAGTGCTCCCAACAGTCCATTTGCAGGCAGTGCTATTGGAAGCCCGCATGGGGACTTTGCTGATTCTGAATTTAGAAAAACTACTGGTGAAGATAGCTCACCCCGTGATCATACCATACAAGAAACCCAAAGGTTGGTTTTTAAGATATTTACTCCAGTTTCCCATATGATTAGTAGATGTCCTCCTATTGTGCTGACCATCAATGTTCTATGTGCCTTTGAAAGGTCATGGTATTTATAATTTTTTATTTTTTTTATCTGAAGGGATAAAGTTACTATAGAAGTAACATTTTGTAAAGTTACTCTCTTTAATAACTTTTTGGTCTATATGAAATTTTATTAATCCTACAGTTGAATACTTAGATATTGATTCAACAACCATGAAAGTCAAGTTGTAGTTAAATCACATTTTTACTTACGTAATCTTGTACACATTTTTCTAAATACATTAGGCGTTAAATTAAATTTTTTTAATGAAGTATCAAATAGTTTTACAATTTTATAAAAAATGGTAGACTTAATTTTCTCAATAAGAAGTAATTTAGTAGTTCAATTAATAAAATTTGATATGTATACTGAAGGAAGTAACTTTACCTTAGTTTCTCCAGGATTAACATGATCCTTCTTTTATTATTATTATTATTATTGAATATAAAAACAGTGTGCGTTGTTGTTAAAGACTTCTTGGTCTCCACCCAACAACTTAATCTTTAAGTAGATTTGTCCTTGGCACGGTTTTAGAGCCTCTCTTTCTGTTTGGACAAGAGTTCTGCCTTATTTTCTTTTAGTCATAGTATACTTTAGCACAAGGAGAAACGAGCTTGGGCATTATCCATGTTTCAACTCATAGGGCAATTATGTGAGGGTGTGTTAGAGACCCGTTGATGGTTTAAGCTTTTAAGAGTTGTTGATAATTGTGACCTCATATGATGTGTTAAGAAAGTAACAAATTGTTGTATATTATCACTTTATAGGTTTTCGGCCACCATATTTTTCTGTAAGTCATAGTTGAATACTGTTAAAGATTTCACTTTGTTTAAAGATATGACTAAATTATAATATATAAGTAGGTGCACACCTTACTTTATAAGTCAGTTGTGAAGTTGAGTTAGACTTAATAAGAAATAGTGATACTATAATCCGCATATAATGCACCCTTGGTGTGAAGATTACCATACTCCACATTAAAATGTGATACAAACAACCCCATTTTTAACTTGGAAAAATAACTATTTGTTCGTGCAAAATAAGAGGATGCTAATTTCTTCATAGCTGAGACTTGCATCTTAGCATCATATACACAATTACACTATCATTATTTTTATTCTAAATTTGATTCTGATTTAACTCATTTTTTTAGACTCACTCCAGTGGCCAAAAAACGGTCTTTCTGAAAATTCATAAATAAAGAAAATTAATTCCAGATTAGCATAAATAGACAATGTATGCACCATTCCATTCAAGGATTTAGAGAGGTGGTCTGAAAGCTCCTTAATAAAGGAAAATTAATTGCAGGTATGCAAAACCTGGTAAAGGAAAGATAATGAAAATGGGATATACACCATACTATTCAAGGGTTGAGAGAGAACATGAGAGAATCTTTTTTAAATTAAGAAACAAACGATATGCCATGAAATCCTCATATATATCCATTCTTATTAGGCAACCACAGAATATGCCATGAAATTTTCATTCTTGTTACATTTATGCTGATTTCCTTTTGGAAATATACACCAAGAAATATATTTTAATTTTAGCTTTATAGTACTTCTTTAATTTTATGATTTAGCTATATAAAATGTTATAGTTTATTATGTCAATAAATTGTGTTGACTTGGTCGTATCCCATGCATTATTGGGTCTTGGTCAAGTTGTTTCAACTTCGTATGAATTTATCTAGTGCAAGGATCCAGACTTCCATTCCAACTTTGGTTTGAAATTGATTTTGATATACATCAGTGTCAATAGATACCAGTGCATACTTTGTTTTATATTTTCACATGTTATAGATCTTGTGATGATGCAACATAATTTAAATGTAATATTGCATATGTAGTGATCATGGTGGTGTCAAGTCTGTGTTTTCTGGAGACAAAAATTTTGATGAACCAAACTGGGGAACCTTTGACACTAATGATGATATTGATTCAGTTTGGGGATTCAATGCCAATAGCACCACAAAGGAGGTATGCCAATTCTCTCACCTTAAAGTATTGGCTAAATTGTCTTTTATTTCAAAAGATGCGTTTGCAAGTTTTGTATATGTGTTGTCTAGATTTCTCTTGCTTTATTCTATAATGTCATGATCAGTGGTGGTTGAAAATATAGGGACTGAATAGAAAAGAGAGGAATATAGAGTATATGATGTAACTAGCTGGGTTATGATGTTGTAATATCTTGAAAATACCTTTGAATACTAATATTCCATTAAGTACAAGTGTTGTACAAGTACATGATAAAACTCCTTACACAATAATGATCATCCTAATACTGTAACACCTCCCCTCTAGTTGAAGATGAGTATGCCCTCATTGTGTTAACAACCAACCCACTTAACACAATTTAAAAGCATAATAACTTGAATTATAATCAACCAACTGGGCATTAGTTGGCCTCCATGTGGTTATTGAGAATATGACTTGGATGTTAGGAGATGTGAATCGTTACATTGCATTATACTTGTGAGGGAATATGAAGGCATGATGATTTGGTTAGTATGAATTTGGCGTCTGTACAGGATTTTATGATTGTCATAAAATCGAAGGGATAAACTTGTCGTTCTTTAAAAAAATATTGAAGCTGTTTGCAAAGGATTGATGGGATCGGAGGAGGAAGCATTATATAATCTTAATGAGCTTAGATATGCGGCCCTAAGGTACATAACTTGAATATAATCGAGGAATGATGAAAAATAGCATAATTACACCCTATTCTACTGAACCCCACCTTCTGTTAATATATTGCATAAATTTAAAATTTTTAGTTGCTTCTGCGTGTTTGATCAATGGTTATATTTTCTGTAGCAGTCTACCAATTACTTTTGGAAAATTATTTTTATAGGAGAGAGATTTTGAGGGAGCTGGAGACAACTATTTCTTTGATTCTGGAGAACTGGGCTTAAACCCCATCAAAACAGGTTCACCGGGGGTCGGTGATCTCTTTCAGAGGAACAGTGGATTCAGTTTTGATGATTCTGTTCCAAGCACGCCACTTTTCAGCTCAAGTAGCTCTCCGCAAAGGCCAAAAGAGTGGTTGGAAACTGCTTTTGACTTCTCAAGATTTGATTCTTTCAGAACACATGATAGTGTACCTCTGCCTGCTCGGGAGGCGACAGAACAATTTGATTCAGTACGCAACAGTGTGGATTTTGATCATGTTCATGGATTTCCAGCATTTGATGACTCGGATCCCTTCGGCTCTGGGCCGTTTAGGACTTCATCGGATAGTCAAACTCCAAGAAGAGGATCTGATAATTGGAGCGCATTTTAGCTTAGCAAATTCACCCAATGCATCATTTGTAGTTTTGGTGGAGTGGGTTGTCTGTCAGTCTTACGATTTGGACCTGTTATAATGTGTAATGTATTTCTTGTATTTTATCCTGTGTATTCCTTGATCCTCACTTTTTTTTTGAGAAGGGCGCGGCGTTGTCTCCACTCCAGCAATCTCACTTCCCTTAAATTGAAACTCAAGGCCTGTCTATATTTTGGTTTGTTGGTTGCTCAATTTCCTTACTCCTGCAGAAGAGATTGTGGTATTGATGACTATCTCATTTGAGTGATGTTTACTCAGCGGAATTTATTGCAATTCTTCTTCATTTGTGAAGTATATAACTTGAACCTGATTTATCCAATTAAATTTAGAGAAGTGTAAACAATATACTCTCACAATTTTTGTTAACTGATTTATGTAAATTCACGTAATTATTTGTCTGAAATTTACAAACATTCCTCTTCAATATAATTGCATCCGAACACTCGTGCTGGTCGTGGCAAGTGTTTATTGATTAGTTATCAAATAATGTTGAAGTTGGTTGGAGAATTTTAAATTAATAGGAAATGGAGTGAAATCGAATTGCCACTATTTGTTTGTTTGCATAGTTATTCTAAATTTATCATTTAGAAATATTCTGTAATAATTTTAATTATGAAATAATGTTTCTAAAATAATATAAAGTAAATAGCTATTTCTAATACGTCAAATTTAAAATCTCAAGGTTTTATCTGAAAAGCTTCTCAAAATCTTTCTGGAAAGCTTGTTTCAGAAATATGGATTATTTGGAATCAACCCTTTTCAGCAAATGGCATTCCTTGACTATTATATCGTAATCATCATATAGAGTTATTAGGTTTTTTACATTTTAGGGTAAAAAAATTTAAAAATTACGTATATAGGTTGTTTTTTTAATAGGTTATTTTTTTATAAGTACATAAATTGTGCTATCATAGTACAACTTTATAAGACAAAGAAAATTTAAAAATTTGAATAGAAGTCAGTGTTATCTAAGTAAGACTTTATTAAAAGATGAAAAAAATTAAATAAAAATTATACTCTAAATACGATTTTACTAAAAAAATTAAACAGAAGTTGCACTATTTACACACGACTTACTCCATTTTTATAATAAAAAATACTTTACTTATATCTGTAATTTTTTTTATTTTTTAACCTTCTTCCACTGTAAAGAATTATTATGTACTAAACACAAGAATAAAATAAAATTACGTTTTTTTTATTCGCATAAAAAAATTAAGTAAAATGCAAATGTAAAATTGATTTTACAACAACTTAATTGAGGTCATTTTTCAATGTCAAATTGCTGATTAAGAAAAACAAATTCGATTCACTCTCCAACTGAAGGTTATATTGTAAATTCTAGACTTGTCTTAATCTTTTTAATTTTATGAAAGATTATGAAATGATCAATCAGGAATAAAAAATAAAGTAGAATATAACCATGTCCAATCAGTAATTCTAGACTTCTCTTCTTATTTTCTTTATAAAAGATTAATGATTAAAAATATAATTTAAAATATTTCAATCATCAATATTTTAAGACATTATACTCTTTATGTGCAATTTCAGTTGATTATAATGACATGATCTGTGAGCACTGCTAATTCACCCACTAAAAGATTCACTTTGCAGGGCATTGGCATGCGTGCTACAAACATACCATTTGTGAAAGGTGTCCACCTAGGAAGGAGAGATATTGTTGTAGAAGAAAGCGTATAATTAGGTGAGTAGTGCGTTAGTTAATGAGATTGGACAGAGAATACAATGGCATATAATGCACTCTCAGATCCTCGCAGCAGCACTTCAACGTTGAAATTGCCATAGATGAAAGGTCACAATCTGATGCGCACATTTTGCATTTTGGACTTATTCATGTCAAAATGGTGCTCTGCACTCACTCCCACTTGGTACTAACTTACTAAGTAACCACACACTGTGGGGGTAGAGTGGTCCACCTCCACCTCCACCTCCACCTCCGGATTTCTGCTTTCTCTGTCTCCCGCTATAATTATTGTAATACATGTCTCTCTTTCAACTCATTACGATACTGATGGTTATCACAGACTCAATATAGCAGCAGTTATACAATACTGTCTCCTTAAATTTATTCATACATACATAAATGATTGTGCAGCTTGCCTATCGTAGGTTCTTGATGAATCTGTTATGCCTTGCATTAACATTGATCCTACTACACGGGTCATCAAGAGCCAGAGAAGAAGCTTCCAGACGTGACGATGATGTCGTCAAAATCGGTGCCATATTCACATTGAAAACTATAAACGGACAAGTTTCGAAAATTGCCATCCAAGCTGCTGAGAAAGATGTAAATTCCGATCCTCGCATCCTGGGGGGACGTAAATTGTCCATAAACATCCACGATTCCAACTTCAATGGTTTTCTTGCCTTTATTGGGGGTATGGTATCAGTGTCTATCACTTGCTTGTTTGATGTTCTTAATTTGATTGTTGGTTGGTGCTGACTGGTGCACTTGATGACAGCTCTCAAGTTCTTGATGACCGACACAGTTGCTATAATCGGTCCACAAACTTCGAGAATGGCCCATGTGGTTTCGCATCTTGCACATGAGCTCCATGTCCCCCTACTCTCCTTCACGGCTCTGGATCCCACCCTAACACCCCTCCAGTATCCTTATTTTGTCCAAACAGCTCCCAACGATCAGTTCCAGATGACTGCAGTTGCGGACATGATTAGTTATTATGGTTGGAGAGAAGTCATAGCAATATTCAGTGATGATGATCCCAGTCGAAATGGGGTAACTGTTTTGGGGGACAAACTTGCAGAGAGACGCTGTAAGTTGTCTTACAAAGCGGCACTGCCTCCTGATCCAACCGCCACTCCAAGCTTTGTTACCAGTCAGTTAAGGAAGATTAAGAGCATGGAGTCTCGAATAATAGTTTTACACACCTTCGCCAAAACTGGTCTCTTGGTTTTTGAGGTGGCTCAAAAACTAGAAATGATGACCGAAGGGTATGTCTGGATAGCTAGTACTTGGTTATCGACTGTTCTAGATTCAACCTCTGCTTCTCTACCTTCAAACTTTTCTAACTCAATTCTAGGAGTTCTTACCCTTCGCCCTCACACCCCTCAATCCATAAAAAAACAGGCATTTATCTCAAGGTGGAAACACATCAGTAATGGCTCAATTGGGTTAAATCCATACGGACTCTATGCGTATGATTCTGTCTGGATAATTGCTCAGGCACTAAAATTATTTTTTGATCAGAATGGAACCGTTTCATTTTCTAACAGTACGACTTTAAGTAGTACGAGGGAATACACTCTGGATCTGGGTGCTTTGAGCGTTTTTGATGGAGGGAAGCAACTACTTGATAACGTATTGCGCATTAATATGACTGGATTGACTGGACCTATTCACTTTGGTTCAGATAGATCTCCTCCACATCCATCGTATGACATCATTAATGTAATTCCTACAGGTTTTCGGAGCATCGGTTACTGGTCTAATTACTCTGGACTCTCAGTAATAACCCCTGAGAAACTTCAGTTGAAGCCTGCCAATCGTTCAATTTCAAACCAGCATCTGAAGCAAGTCTTATGGCCTGGAAATACTACGGAAAGGCCACGTGGATGGGTTTTCCCAAATAATGGGAGGCAACTGAGAATTGGAGTCCCCAACAGAGTTAGTTATAGAGCCATAGTCTCACAAGTAAATGGCTCCAATGCAGTTCAAGGATATTGCATAGATATATTCCTAGCTGCCATAAAACTTCTTCCATATGCGGTTCGGCATAAGTTCGTTCTGTTTGGAGATGGAAAAAATAACCCAAGCTACTATGATCTTGTCAACATGATTACTTCTGATGTAACCAATACCCACACAATTACAATCCTTTTACTACAGAGTACAAATATGATAATTGTCTTGCTTTTATTGATTATATTTCGGTTGCATCTACAGGTTTTCGATGCTGCTGTAGGTGACATTGCTATTGTCACTGACCGAACAAAGATTGTGGATTTTACTCAACCATATATAGAATCGGGGCTAGTTGTAGTTGCTCCGGTAAAAAAATTGAAGTCGCATGCTTGGGCTTTCTTGCGACCATTTACTCCAATGATGTGGGGTGTCACTGCATTTTTTTTCCTTTTTGTTGGAGCAGTGGTGTGGATTCTTGAACATAGAACAAACGATGAGTTTCGGGGGCCGCCAAAGGAACAGATAGTTACAGTTCTTTGGTAAGTACTGAGTACTTTTCCTATTACTAAACTTTGCTCCCCTTCCGAATTCACTCCTGTAGCTTATGTATATATCTTGAGATGACTCATCATCTTCGTATGCTGTTGCAGGTTTAGTTTCTCGACCATGTTCTTCTCGCACAGTAAGTCCACCCATATTGGCAGTTCATGTCGTATTCGAGAAACATATTCTGGTGTATCTTTGTTGGTAGATACAGATAAGCTTCTTTATTGTTTCAGGAGAAAACACAGTTAGTCCACTTGGTCGAATTGTGTTGATAATCTGGCTTTTTGTAGTTCTGATAATCAATTCAAGCTACACTGCAAGCTTGACATCAATTCTCACAGTGCAGCAGCTTTCTTCACCCATAACAGGAATCGATAGCTTAATATCCAGCAGTGAACGTATAGGGTTCCAAATAGGCTCGTTTGCTGCAAACTATCTAACTGAGCAACTCAACATCCCCAAACACAGACTTGTTCCTCTTGGCTCGCCAGAAGAATATGCCGTTGCCCTTGAAAGGGGGACTGTTGCAGCTGTGGTGGATGAACGGCCATATGTAGAACTTTTCCTTTCAAACCACTGCAAATTTTCAATCAGAGGCCAAGAGTTCACCAAAAGTGGGTGGGGATTTGTGAGTATCTTTAGAATTGGTATAAATTGAATTTACTGGTACTTTTATCAAAATTACTTGAATGAAGTTTCTGTAGAAGGGACAACTTGAAACATTTCAGGGTGTAATATTTTATGTACTTTGTTGCAATAATAACCACCAATGCAAAGGGCAGAACGTAAAAGGTGTCAAAACTTATAAGATGGAAGGTAAGAAATCTCAAATTGAATATTCCGAAACAAAAAAAGTCATGCCAGTTTAATTGGCTTCCTTCTTCGATGAAGTATAGAAAATTTTGTTGATAGTAGTTGAATACTGTTTTTTATTATAACCATTAAAAGGAAAAGATATTAAATTTTAAATTAAGTTAGAGTGAGTGATAACCTAGTATGTTGCCTGTCTTAATTAAGTTATGCAGGTAATAAATTTCAAGGACTGAATTTCAATATTAATTTGTTGGCTGTGATGACAGGCATTTCCCAGGGACTCTCCTTTTGCAGTTGATATGTCAACTGCCATTTTAACTTTATCTGAGAATGGTGAACTTCAGAGGATCCATGAAAAGTGGCTTTCAGAAAAGGCCTGTTCTCATCACAGTAGTGCGGATGAACAACTTCAATTAAATAGCTTCCGGGGCCTGTTTCTAATATGTGGAATAACATTTTTCGTGGCGCTTCTAATATACTTTTTATTAATGCTACGTCAATTCAGTAAAAAAAAACCTAAAATAGCTGGTCCTTCTAATCGTTACAGCTCGCGTTCTGCACGCATCCAAACATTTCTTGATTTCGTTGACGAGAAAGAAGACGTATCTCCCAGGAAATTAAAAAGAAAACTGGATTATATTTCATCAAATCGTCTGAGGAGCATATCAAAGAGCAAGAGCAAGAGCAGCAGTCAGAGAGTACAGGTGGAAATTTCCTAATAAACTGCTTCCTTCTCATTTTCATCAACATATGTCGCTCTGTACAAATACAAAGTTTCTGATTTACTTCTCCGAACTCATGTCCTCATAATTAATTTACGTCTAAAGCTTATTTGCTCGCATATAGCTTCATGATTCACTTGCTAAATTTCACATAGCTTGACAATTAGAACTAAAAATTAAAACTCTGGCATTACAAGAAACAAAAGCATTGCTTCCTTGGACTCAACACCCAATTTCCAACATTTTGTCTCATCAAAAGTAAGACACATATTAGGCTGCCGAAAGAAACTCCTCAAATATTACTACTATTGTCAACGCAAAATAAAATCGAATTAACTAATATGAAACCCAGTGTACATTTAAGCTGTGTTAATTATTTTTATTTTATTATATAATATAACATGTATCTTTAATATACACGATAAGATGTATTAAATTTGTTCGAGTTTTTTTCATCTTAAGATATATATTATAATTATTTTTCTCATGTGTTTGAGTTTTAAAGGAATATCTAAAAGAAATTAATTATTTGACTGAAAGGGATAATAAGTGTAAAGAAAATTTATGATAAGTTGCTGGCTAGTGACTACCTGTTTAACCAGGTAATGAACACCAAGACAGATCTCATTCGTTAATCCACTGGTTATCACTAAGGAATCTTAAGCTAACTCTCTTGACGTCTTCCTGTCTTCGTCTGTGGAAAGAAAGAATTCTTTGATCATCTTCTAATACACATATGTATCACATAGTTGTATGAAATCTAAAATATATTTTCAAACTTCACAATCCAAAATCTTTCAGTCTAGTCTTCTATATTTAAATTTTCAGTTCAGTTTACATTTTGTTCTTTGTTCTTACATCCAAAAATTTCCAAAATCTAATTTCTTCTAGGAAGAAGCATAAGGCAATGAACATGTATGATGTGAGATTCAACCTAGCTTAGTCCTTTATTGCAAAAATTTAGAGAACTTAGTTTCTTTGAAAGTTCATCACGATAATGAGCTTGTCTGACATGAAAGGCTTCCTGTAATGGTTACAAATTTGATCCTTTTGTTGCATGTTTTGTATTTGTGAGATTTAATTTTGGATCAAAACTTGATTATTATGTGTTCTATTAATGCTTCAATTTGAAAGGGTTCTCATGTAATGTAACATCAAACATGTTAAGGATATAAAACACTCTTAAGTATTGTCTTTTGCTTTGCTAACATTAGTCTTGTTAATAGATTGGTTCTTTGGTTTCATTCTTTTCCTTCGAATGTTTGTTATGATTTATTTAGAAATCGTTTAAGTGTTCCTAAGTTTAGGTTTGCTAGTTGTTTGGAGGTTGTTTATTCTTGCATGAGTTTTGGTTTGGTCCCCTCATGTTCTATGTATCTTTTTTTTTTCTTACTTCTATAGAGTTTTCATGTGATGACATGTGATTGATGAAACTTTAATATGTCAAATTTTATTCTTGTTGTGTGTAAGAGATACACTAAGCTAGATATAATTGTGTTATTTAAGTTGTGACGGATGATGCTAGCGACTACTGCAACAACAGTTGAAACTGTCAGTGACTAAAAATTGGACTGAAACACAAAATTGGATTTATTTATTTTTACTTCGGTTCATTTGAGTGAGAGCCAATTTATGTGAGGTGGGCCAAATTGATAGAGTTGGGTAAACTTGTGAGTTAAACAAGTAAATCCGCACCCACAAAAATTGATATTTTTTAATATTCATTTATATAATAACAATTTATTTAATCCATTAAACAATAAATAATAAATAAAAGAAAATAAATAAAATTTGGGTTAAAATAAACTTAGTAATAATCATTAGAAAAAAAAAATTAAAATTTATATTAAATTAGACTTGGTGATAACCTATAAAAGTAGCATATATTAGATTTTTTTGTTAAATATGATTTATTGTTGTAAGTAGCCTACAAAGATCATGACTAAATTCCACTTCCTGTAGATTATGCGAAATGGGTATAAAGAAATCAACACTACAAATTTATCAAAAAACACAAATCTATATCTATATCTACATGAATTACAAGTAATCAAGGTTGTCCATAAAATCTTACCAAAATACTAGGACTCTAGGTTTATACATTATTAATTTACAAAATTTAAACTATTAGCTAATTACAAATTATTAATTAATAGAACTATTAAAGCAACTAATATAAAACAATTTTTTATTCATAATAATTTGAGATTATATTTTTCAATTACATGAATGTTGCACAACAATTTTAATAAAATTCAATAAAATTTAATATCATGTATTTAATTAAATAGTAAATATGAAGCACACACCAATTACATAAATATAATTTCTTTTATAATTAATATACTTTAACATGTATAACAAGAGACAGATTAGTTAAATAAAAAACAACCTTATTCATGAATAATATCATTTTAAGTTTTTTAAGTGACAAGTAAAATGTTTCTTAAGAAAGGAAATATATTTAAAAAAACTTATTACTATTTAAGTCTACATCTTAATGCAAATCATGTTACTTAAAAATCAAATTGATTCAAAATTAGCTTTGGAAGATTCAGCAAAAACCTTCTAATTAAATTACCGATTTTTTGAGTCATCCCAAAATAGACAAGTATTTTGTTTTGATTTGTGAAGAACGCAAAAAGGAAAAAGGGAAATCAAATTTAATTAAAAGATTACTTCATCTGTAATCTATATTTCTATAATAGATAACCGTATATAAATCGTTTTTTTCCGAATATTTTATTGTTAACTATATCTTTAATTTAGAAGAATAAAAGAAAGAGAAATGGAAACAAAGTATCTAAATATTAAAAGTAACGGTCCAAATGATCATTATTAATATTATTTGTTTTTCAAAATAAGCATGTCTTTTCCACTATTAATATATTCTCTTTTTTAGTATATATTTTATATTTTTATTCTATTCTTATATAGAAAATAAAAGTATTTTCAAATGCTAAAAATAAGTACACATATCTCAGGAAAATAATGCATTTTACATTTCTTAAAAACAAGGCATATTAAAAATTACTCGTTATTTTAATTGTAACTGTTATTATTAATTTTATTTTCTAAAGAAATATATGAAGGCCCGCAACTTGGTCAGTGGTTTATAATAATGTAAATAATAATAATAATAATGATAATAATAATAATAATAATAATAATAAATTGCATTTGGGAGACAGGGATAGTTATTATTTATTATTAAATTAAATGTAGGTTTACACATGTGAGGAGTGGTGGGAAGAGGCAGCGGAGATGGCGACGACAACGTGCTTCCTGTGTCCGTCTCCGGCGAGTTTCAAAGGCAATGAGATAGCGATAACAAGATTCAGATGCTGCAGCAGCAGCAGCAGCAATAGCAGCAGCAATAGCGTCTCACTCAATACCCCAACTGAGCCCCAACCTGTAACCACATTCGTCAAAGCATTTGCTCCCGCCACCGTCGCCAATCTTGGTCCCGGCTTCGACTTCCTAGGCTGCGCCGTCGACGGAATCGGGGACATTGTCTCTGTCAGGGTTGACCCACAGGTTCACCCCGGCGAGATACGCATCTCCGACATCACCGGCCACGCCCCCAGCAAGCTCAGTAAAAACCCTCTCTGGAACTGCGCTGGCATCGCTGCCATCGAAGTCATGAAAATGCTCGCCGTCCGATCCGTCGGCCTCTCGCTCTCCCTGCAGAAGGGCTTGCCTTTGGGAAGCGGTCTAGGATCAAGCGCCGCCAGCGCTGCCGCCGCGGCCGTGGCGGTGAACGAGATGTTTGGGAAGAGATTGAGCGTGGAGGATCTTGTGGTGGCGTCGTTGAAATCGGAAGAGAAGGTTTCGGGGTATCATGCGGACAACGTGGCCCCGTCGATCATGGGGGGTTTCGTGCTGATTCGGAGCTACGAGCCGCTGGAGTTGATAGAGCTGAAGTTTCCTGCAGAAAAGGAGCTGTATTTCGTGCTGGTGAGTCCTGAGTTCGAAGCCCCGACGAAGAAGATGCGGGCAGCGCTCCCCGGCGAGATTGGGATGGCGCACCACGTTTGGAATTGCAGCCAAGCTGGCGCTCTGGTGGCGTCGGTGTTGCAGGGTGACGTTGTTGGGTTGGGGAAGGCTTTGTCCTCTGATAAGATCGTTGAGCCCCGGCGTGCCCCCTTGATTCCGGGCATGGAGGCTGTTAAGAAGGCTGCCCTTCAGGCTGGGGCCTTTGGCTGCACCATCAGCGGTGCTGGCCCCACGGCCGTCGCTGTCATTGATGATGAGATCACCGGACATGCCATTGCCAAACACATGATTCACGCCTTTCTCCACCACGGCAATTTGAAGGCTTCTGCTAAAGTCTTGCAGCTTGATCGCCTTGGTGCTAGACGCATTCAAGATTGAACTCTGTCTCAACGCCTTCCTTTCCTATGGTACCTTCTCTTTTCTTCCCTGCTCCACTCCTTTTTCACCTCAATTATCCGTTTTTTACCATTGCTTCTATTACTCACCATCACCATTGTTTTACCATGATGCTTCTCACATCCTTTGGACAATTTTCATTTCTAATTTTGTTCTTTAGACTACTCTACTACTCTCTTTGTCATATTTAAAACTGCTTTAAGTCCACAGTGTGTCAGGATTAGTCCACACGCACTATGTTCCCAACCCCACCGTTTCTGTTCTTAAGCTTCTTGGAATTTTTGTGATATTATGATTAAATCTTGAGTTAAAATTTTTGGATAGTTTTGAATTACGATCCTTTTTAAATGCATTTCATGACTGAAATTCTACAGAATCTGGCTCAGTGAGTTGATCTAACACTGAATGAATTCTAACTTAATATGCTTACCAGAATCTTGAAGATTTCAAAATTTGGATTTCTTTTCACTTCCCCGTGACACTACAAGTGCTGGCGCATCAAGTGTATTTGATAAAAAAAAAGCAGCAATCTAGCGTGGAGATCTGAATAAAACGAGAAACGTAAATCAAGCTGCGAGCTGCATCTGGGTGGCGAAAATTTAAGTAGATGATAATTATGAAAGAACCAGATCAGGTCAGTGTTAAGGCATGTTTTAGGTTTTCTTTGCTTGTGTTTACTTTTTCTACTTGCTACTTCAGAACGTTCAATATGAAGTCCTTAGTCATTCCCCCTTTCATTGTGTTAATCTTGCTTTTCAATAGCATGTAAAATGCTTTTCATTAATTGTTCTGTAGTATTTATATTTGTCATTTCAATGCCAATTTTTCCCTTTTCTTAGTTAAATCTAAGAAAAATGTATGGAGACTTTTATCACGGGTTTTACAAGCTAGTTTGTACAGGATGAGTATGGTTGCTCATGGAAGATTGTTTTCCCATGAGCTGAACTTCCGTTTTTTTTTATAAACATCGAATCTTCGACTAATTTTTCTTCTGTTATAAAATAAATTGTTAAACCCTGTACATCATCTTTTAAAGAATAAGTAGGAATCACATTAATCGTTGAAAATGTTTTGCTGCTAAATTAGACTTTTACAAAATTATATTATTAGGTCCAAAAACAGTTATTAAAGTAATTACATAAAAATTTAAAATATAACTTTATTCATTCTTTTATAATGGGTAAATTGATAACAACAAAATTTGTTACTTTTTTTATATTTTAAGAAATAAATTGTTTGAAAAATGAAAGAACTAAAGGCATCTCTAATGGAAGAATGTGAAATAGGAATCTCATATCATTTTCTAACAACTCATTCAATTTTGTTCTAATGGAAGAAATTTTAAACAATTTCAAACAACTCATGGTATATAATGATATTTAGAACACAGAACCTTACGTATATTTAACATTGAGTATACTTTCTAAGGTAGACATTGCTTACCAATTTTTTTCCATATTCCTGTTTATTATTCCACCAAAAGTTCTAGTCTCCCTGCCGCATAACACCATGTTTAAAAATGAAGACGTTGCTATATATAAGTACTCGCTTTATTTCCTGAAATTAAAATTTTCACAATGTTTCACAAGGACTAAGATAAGTAAGTATTATTTTGCTTAAAAAATAAATAAAAGTGAATAACATTCTGTAAATCACGAAATATGGGTTATAAAATCAATTTGGGAAAAGTTATGCTCATAATCCCAAATCCCTTCCCACGATGAAGATATTTTAAGTGAGAGGAGCAAAACATGATAACCACAGTTTGAAATTAATTTTATATTAAAAGAAAATGCCCAATAATGTTAATTCAGCTACTACTGACAGCTTCAGCTTGCTTTGTCCCGACAGAGAAGAACTCAGTTATCACTTCCAGTGGCATGCCTTTGGTTTCTGGAACTTTTAAGAACACAAACACCACCAAGGCCAACAGAATTAAGCATAACTGGGAGCGTGTACGTGACGATGATGTCACATATCCAAAATGTAAGAGCACATATAGCTATGCATACACCACGAAGTCCAGTAGGAAAGATCTCTGAACAAAAGATATTAGGAATTGGCCCAAAACCCATGACGAAACAACAGAAGTAGACAACGACACTCAAAGTTGAGATAAAAGCATTCACACTACTATCGAAATCTACAAGACTCCCTATTACTAATATCAGAAGAGACACTATCAACACGGGCATTGTAGCCAGCAGCAAGGTCCTGAATCAAGAAAAAGACCAAAAAGGCAATGGGGAAGTATAAAGAATCCGTTAAAAAGCAAAACAGAATAACTCAACAAATATCAAATATAAAGATAACAATCTCTGTAATTATCTCAGCTACTTTCAAAGAACTTAAATGCAAAAGACAAGAAGCAAAACAAAACAAACAGCACCTCCACCACCCCAAAGCCTTATTCACTAGGTTGAGTCAATGTACAGGGATCATTCAATACCACTGAGCTCAATCAAAAACCAAATTTTAAAAAATGTCTAGCGGCTATTCCTAATGTTTTCTGAAGTTTTTCTCTCTTTTAATCAGAGCACATCGATTTGATTAACTTTTTTCACTAGATCCTTCATTGATATTCGAACAGCCTAGTTTGGATGAGTTTCCATATCAATGGATGCTAACTTCAACATTCTCCGGGATAAAAGCATTCCTATTCGTATCCTTTCCATTCGTATCATTCACTTCGGCATTCTTATCTTTAACACACTTAGCTTTTTCTCACGTTGAAACATCATTACCCAACATTTACTGCCATATATATCATTGCCCACTGCAATTTTGCTTTTGTTTGAGAGAACTTTGCAATAGTAGTAATTTCAAACGCAATTGCTATTGAAATACCACCCTAAATTGCAAAAGATTCTAGCAAAGATCGTACAGGAAAAAATGCAATGGAAACAGTTTGTCCACTAGAAAATCGTCACCGGGATACATTCACCTATTGAAACAAGTCTTACCATTTAAATAAGAAACCAACAAAAAATGAAAAGAGAAAGATCCATACCTTCTGCCAGATACATCCATGAGCCTCATGGCCACAGCTATGCAGGGTAACATTAACAAGGTTGCCATACAACTAACAAGAAAAGACGCAGAAGTAGAACCAAGGCCCAGGTTTGAAAGAAGATACCCAACACCTGCCTGCTCAAGAATTTGAGGTGTATAGTAGAGTACCCCATTTATGCCAGAGAACTGCAATGTTCATAGAGTAGTTAAATCACAGTCAGCATAGCTTTTAAACAGGTACAACTGGTTAAGATGATCTGTGATTGGTTAATGAATAATCACCTACTCAACGAGTTGAGAAATCAAAATATATCCTAATGTCTATTTAGTTTCCTGACAATTTCATCAAGTTAGATTTACAAAAGTATATACTTATTTCAGAAAATGTAATTGTTTTTTTTAGTTTTGTTGGGTATTTGGAAAATATAGAGGGCTGCAACATGAAAGAAAGAAGCAAAATTTGAATAGTAGAAGGCTATAGTTTTTACTTATTAGAATGTGAATTTATGCTGCAAATAGGCAAATGATACATAAAATGTGCTATTAGCATAACAGATGCCTAAAAGAAGGAAATCAAATATTCTGTTCTACCGATAATTTGACTCTTTATTTCCTAAAAATTAGGGAAACTAAAAGCTGATTGAAAGCTTCATGGGTCATTCCATTTAACACTCCTCATTGATACCAAAACTGCACATTCCAAGTCTTTTCCGCAAGTACTCAAATCTGCCTCTAAGAAAAGCCTTCGTTAGTATGTCAGCATTCTGATTCTGATGTTCTGTACAGCAACAAATAAGTTGCACTTCTCCATCCTTGTGAACTTCTCTTAAAAAGAAAAACTTGATGTTGGAGTATTTTGTTTTGCCATGGAACAATGGATCATTATCAGCAATTGAAATTGCATCTTGGTTGTCCACAAATATTTGCGAGCTTTGCATTTGTTCCATGTGCAAGTCTATCATGAGTTTTTTTTTGTCCAGAGAGATACAACTATATACTCTATGTCTATTGTTGATTGAGCTATACCATTCTATTTCTTAGGACACCATGAAAACACACTAAAACCTATGCGAAGCAATAACCTGAGGTGTTTCTCATATCATCAACACATCCAACCCAGTCACTATCAAAATAACCAAGAATGGAACTTTTAACTTAACCGAATCTTATTCTATTATCAATTGTTCCTTTAACATGTCTAAGAATTCTTTTGCTACTTGAGATAGATGGTCACTTCATCGGTAAAAGGATTTTATTTGGAGACATTACTATTCAGTTTATTAATTCTAATGATAAGTTGACAGATGTCTTCACCCAATCATTACAAGGTCTTACAATGGATTATATTCATGTGATTTATATGCGCTAGCTTAAGAGGGAATGTGAGATGTATTTTACATTGAGCCTAGGCTCATCTCTATGCCATGCAACGGACATGGTGTATACAATGTGTTCCTTTGTTGTGCTTGAGACACACAATGATTCCATCATACGACTCTCTAACATTTATCTCTACAATAGTCTTTTACGGCTTCCTAAAGATCTAGAGCCTCCAAGAAAATTGGCTTGAACTATTTTCGTATCTCTCATATTTTTAATTAAAAAGTTACTTGCTCTAACAATACATCAACCAAAATAATGTCACTCACATCACTTTTCAAGTTGCATGTCCTTGTCTAATATTTTGTTTAGGCGCACTTTTCTATAATCAATACTGATAAAATTACTCAAATTTAAAATCAAACAGCAATCACAAATCCCCCATTAATTGAAGCTCAAAGAAACTATGTTTGAACTGAATACGAGGGCATCAAATAAAATCTATAATTAAGATGTAAACAAAACTGCACAAGTTTAGAATTAATCCTGCCCTCACCAATTCATTTGTTTTCAATAAAGGGAAGAAGATAAAAAAGCATCAGTATACACGACAGGGTTACAAAACAAGGCAATGCATGAATGTGAAGGCAGAGAAGGACAGTATAAACGCTCATAGAAATAAAAAAGAACATCAGATATTGAAAAGATTCATTACCTGTTGAAGAATTTGAATCCCCACCCCCACAATCAGTGCATGCTTCACTCCAGGCTCAAAAAGATCACTCCAACTTGGCCCTTTTGCTGCTGTTTCAGATGGATGGATCATAGCTGGTCCAACTGGCTGCTGATGCATAAGCTCCTTGTTATAAAGGGCTGACTGACTCACCAGAGCGGCAGCCTGAACAATCTCACCATCCGTTAGTGTTGGTGCATCACCGCCTGGAAGGGAAATGAGAGACCCTCGTCTAGATCCAGAAGCACCTTCTTCGTGTAAATATATTCTCTTGAAAACGCCATCTGTTTCAGACCATTTCCATGCTAGCTGCCATCCACCACCAATCCCTGTGTTTCCAGCTGGTTCTCCTTGCACAAGACTACCATGCCTCATGCTACCCTGGGTGGGAGTAGGCATGTCCCTTTCCACACTTGTTGCTTGTCGTGAGATCAATGGACTCTGCAGATCTGAAATGAAGTCCTCCAAGGTACTGAAACAGACAATTGGGTCAGTAGGGGGAATAGGTAATTGATAAAGAAAAAGGGCATAACATAACTAACCAGTGACATCTTCTCTGCCACGAAGTCGCTGTAAAACCTTCTTGGCCTCCAGCATCCGACCTTTACTGACTAGCCATCTTGGTGATTCGGGCAAGAAGAGTAGTGTAGTGCAAAATAAATGAGAGAGGGAATGGAAAGAACACCCAACATGAGTCTCCAGCTCGGGGCGTAGGAGAGGGACATAGCAAACACCATACAGTAGGAGAAGAACATTCCAGCAGAACCAGTGAACTGCGGAAGGGTATTTAGTAATCCTCTAATCTCAGGTGGAGCAGTCTCGGATATGTAAAGAGGTACCGAGGTAACTGCCAAACCAATGCCAAATCCATCTAAAAGCCTTGCAAAGAGGAGAATATAAACATTGGAGACCATAGCATGACGAGAGAACTAAGAAAATAGAGGAGGGAGGAGATGATCAACAAAGGTCGTCGTCGGCCGAGCAAGTCTGACAGGGGTCCGGAGCATGTGGTAACCACAGTGGCTCCAATAAGTGACATAGCCACAATTAATCCTTCCATTGTGGGTTCACTTTCCAAATTAAACTCCCTCTTTATGTACAAAACAGATCCTGCATGGCATAGGAAACCCGGTGAATGAGTCAAACACGGCTCAATAATAATGAAATTGAAGACGTTATGGTATTGATAACCAAATAAGAAGATGACCTGCAATGGTGGCATTATCCCATCCTTGCAGCAAGTTGCCGATAGCAGCAGCGAGGGCAACAAGAATGGCTCCGCTCATTTCGCACAAAATCCTTGATGTTGATGGAGAGTTGGAGGAGGAAGGATAGTGGATGTTTGAAACAAAATCAGCAGCACCTTGCAGGCTTGGATGTTTCAACTTTCAACTTTGAACTGTGGAAATGAATCTGATATGCATGGAAGGACATGAAAATATAATAATAAAATTCTTTGTTTGTTGTAAGTAAAACAGTGAAGTGAAGCGATACTGGGAGTAGCGGCATTAGCGTAGCACACAGTATTAGTGCCTGGAATGGACCCAACAAAACCACCGGTAGAAACAGATAACGCCTTTTTCTTTGCAACACAATCACTCTTCCTCTCTTCCCTCTCCGAATCTCCTTTCTTTTCAAATACACAAAATACACTGTTGCCGGAATTCTATTTACACTTTTTTCTCTTCCCACCCCTCTTCGTCTTTTTATATTCTTCCATAACAAAAATACTATTTCCAAAACTAGTTTTCAAATCTATATATAATAAAGTTTGAACAACTCAATTTTATAATGTTACCAATACTATTTCTACATTCAATATTAGAGAAGTTTTAGTTCTCAAATTCTTCTTTCTAAAGTAAAAATCCATACATTTATATATCTCTTAATCTTATCGGGTATAAATATATTCTTATCAACATCAATATCCATTCAAATATCTATTTGTTAATTTTTTATAATAAATAAAAATTAAAGCAAAAGAATGTTGTTTTATTAAGAAATTAATGATGAGATTGAAAAAAAGGCGCTATAATAATGGAACAAAAACCTGTCAAACTAAAAAATATTTAAAACTTGACGAAAATGTCTTTTCTTAGATGATTATTATTTGTGAAGTAATGACTCAATTTGCATACTATAAGTACCACAAAAATGGTTAAGTTAATGAAAAAACATTAGTACATATAAAAAAACTAAGAATTATAGAATTGATATTATGATATTTTCATTCTAATGCTCATAAAATAAAATTGGAAATAAAATGATGGCGAAGCATGTATCGTTCTAATGGTGAGATAATTTTGGAAATAAAGTTTAGAAAATTGAGATGGAGGGTGTAGTTAATAAGAAGGGGGGATGCAAAAGGTATGTACAATTGGGCTTTGGGCCCATTGGACCCAGATGCATTGAATTGAACGGAAATGAAAAAGAAAGCCGCGTGATATTTAATTGAAAATTGTTGAGAGAGAAGTGGGCGTAGCTGGTCAGCACTGACCTCCGATGTTTCTCGGCAGGAACCAATACCATCACATCCTAAAATTAACAACAAAAAAAATAGAAATATTTTCCCAAACTAATTTTGTGGAGATCTGTGGGAGCAGAAACAAAGAAGCGAAAGGGAAGCGATTATCCTCTTTCCATTCCTTCACCTTCTTCTGGTTCCTTCTGGTACGCTCCATACTTCATCTCTTATTTATTTCCTTTATCGTTTTCTTCTGCCCTTGAAAGTTTAGATTATGTGATGTGATGTTACATGAAATGAATAGTCGAAGGGAATGGTCTTTGACGTTTGATTTGTTCTTGTGCTGACCGCAGCATAGCACAGCACAGCACAGGGCAAGACGGGGAGGGGAAGCTGATGAGAGATCGTTGGATGAATATATAATAATTGGTTTGTTTGATGGGCAACACATGCCGCGGATCTTTGAAAGGGAAATATATTCAGGGCTTCAGCCAGCCCGAAGACCACTCCAAGCGCACCACCCTTTCTGATCGCCCCGACTCCGAACACCCCTCCTCAGCCAGACAAAATATCAATTCTGCAGAAAACAACAACAACAACAACAACAACAACAATAACATCATCAACAACAACAATCCACCCTTGAACTCCAAGAAAGACTCCATCATGCGCCGCGGCCTTGACAACCAAGCATATTATGTCTTGGGCCATAAGACTCCCAACATTCGTGATCTATACACTCTTGGCCGCAAATTGGGACAGGGACAATTTGGCACCACTTATTTATGCACCGAGAATTCTACTTCCAATGAATATGCCTGCAAATCCATCTCCAAAAGAAAGTTGATTTCCAAGGAGGACGTTGAGGACGTCAGGAGGGAAATTCAGATAATGCATCATTTAGCTGGTCACAAGAACATTGTCACCATTAAGGGTGCTTACGAGGATCCTCTCTACGTGCATATTGTCATGGAGCTCTGCTCTGGGGGTGAGTTGTTTGATCGCATCATCCAGAGGGGCCACTATACCGAGAGGAAGGCTGCAGAGTTGACCAAAATTATTGTTGGGGTTGTTGAGGCTTGCCATTCCCTTGGGGTCATGCATAGAGATCTCAAGCCTGAAAACTTTCTGTTGGTCAATAAAGATGATGATTTCTCTCTTAAAGCAATTGACTTTGGCCTCTCCGTTTTCTTCAAACCCGGTAACAAATATTCCTTACTTTGCATTATCCCTCTACTTTTCTTTTTTAGAACACCATTATTTTTATATCATTGAATGTATTTGTATGGTCTCTTTGCATGCTTTTTTTTTATCTGCTTTAATGCTTCTGAATTGCCAAAATCCCTGTCTTCCATTTACTATTTCCTTAACTTTTACTGCAATTCCCGTTCAGGATTTTTAGTAGTTATTGTTTAGGGGACACATTTTAATACTAATCGTTGTTTGTTCATTTAACCTATCTGCCTCAGGTCAAGTTTTCACTGATGTAGTGGGCAGCCCGTACTATGTTGCTCCTGAGGTTCTCCTCAAGCATTATGGGCCTGAAGCAGATGTCTGGACAGCAGGTGTCATACTGTACATATTGCTTAGTGGTGTGCCACCATTTTGGGCAGGTATATCTCAATGCTGACACTCTTTTGATTTCCTGTCCATCATCTGTGTAATCACTGAAAGCTTTGTTCTTTTGGAGTTCAGAGACCCAGCAGGGTATATTTGATGCAGTATTGAAGGGACACATAGATTTTGACTCAGAGCCTTGGCCTCTAATATCTGACAGTGGAAAAGATCTGATCAGAAAGATGCTGTGTTCTCAGCCTTCAGAACGGTTGACTGCTCATCAAGTGTTATGTATGTTCACCCTTTTTCTACTGTACTTACTATGAGCAAGGACCATCCATACATCAAAAGAATTGCCATTTTTCCTTTTTGGAGTCACTAACTTGCTATGGACACGCAGTGGATATATATTTTAGTTGTAAATTGAGGGGGCTGGGCATTAGAAAGTTGCTTTCCCAGTTCTACTTAAACTTTGAAAGTTATCTTCATTATAAATTCCTGCTTAACTTCCTTAGGTGTAAAATTTTATAAAAACGTTGTGTTTCAATGTGTTTGTCTGAAAATGTTACTTTATGTTCCTGTTAGGTCATCCTTGGATATGTGAAAATGGAGTTGCACCTGACAGGGCAATAGACCCTGCTGTTCTTTCTCGTCTTAAACAGTTTTCTGCAATGAATAAGCTAAAGAAGATGGCATTGCGGGTAAGTGAAGCTGATCGATGAATGGATATTAGATTATGTATGGATGTAGCTCTTACGCTATTATGAAATAGATAGCTGCTTTTGTGGAGTCAAGTCACTATTATGCACTTCTTAGATGCCAAATGAACCTCACCTTATTGGGCTTCCACACTCTGTTTTTTTAATTCTCCTTCATCTATTATCTTTTTGATGTTTGAAACTAGGTAAGTGTAGTTATAGTTGCTTATTTTACTATTTTTGTAGGTGATTGCTGAAAGTCTATCTGAAGAGGAGATTGCTGGTTTGAGAGAAATGTTTCAGGCTATGGATACTGATAACAGTGGTGCAATCACTTTTGATGAACTCAAAGCTGGTCTAAGAAGATATGGGTCTACCCTTAAAGATATAGAAATACGTGATTTGATGGAAGCGGTAGGTTGTTGGTTTGGTTTGTGAAAATATTCTCTTTTGTATCTCGTGTTTGTGTGTTCAAATTTAATTAGTTATTCTTTTTCGAATATAATATTTTAAATTTCCTTATATATTTCGTTGTACTTTGTATGTTTGTATTGTATTCTGTCATTCACTCTGTTGTCACTCACCCTGTTGTGTGATTCTTCTCAATGGACCAGACCATGCTTACAAAGAGGTTTAGAAGGTTTAAAAAATACCTACCTTCTTAAAAAACTATTTAGTATATAAAATAAATCATATCAATATATTATTGGTAAACTATTTAATATATTATTATTGTATGTGGAAATGACAAATAAACAGTCTACCAAATTTAGTCAAATGGCATTTTTAAAGGCATATAAGTGTTACCTACTTAGTTGAATAGGTTTAAAAGCCTCAGCATGCCCTGTTTGATTAATAGACTAGGTGGCCACTAGGCCAAAGAGAGGTTAAGTTGTATACCCCTCAATGGCTGCTTGGTGTGTTCCAGTCCCTGCCTATTGCAATAAAAACTTCATGAAAAAGCCCATCTCGAAATCCACAACCTGCATGTAAGACTATTTTCTTTGGAATGAGTAGTGTTCTCGACCACTCTGTTGTGTTCTGCCCTAGATTTTTTAAGGGTGTAGCCGTATCTGGGTTGGGCTTCTTTAATGCATTCTTAATTTCCTTGTTATCTTTGTTATACTTCTTTTATTTTGTTTTCTTCAGTGTGTCTCAACTCTTGAGGGACCTCACCCTCTCCCCTTTTTGAGTTTTTTCTCACCTATTTAATAAAAAATAAAATAACAAACAAAAGATTTTAACTTCCATTTTTCTTTTGAGCTGCATCTTGTATTCATGTTAAATAAATAATCTCTGATCATGCTCCATCCAGCTAAAATGTTTTAGCTGTTTCAGGCTGATGTGGACAATAGTGGAACCATAGATTATGGGGAGTTTATTGCTGCTACAGTTCACCTCAACAAACTAGAGCGAGAAGAACATCTTATTGCAGCATTCCAATATTTTGACAAGGATGGTAGTGGTTATATTACAGTTGATGAACTTCAACAAGCTTGTGCAGAACATAACATGACTGATGTTTTTCTCGAAGATATTATTAGAGAAGTTGATCAAGATAATGTAAGTTGTTTTGACCCGTGTTATACATTCACATTGGAAATCAGTGTAGGCTGTTAGAAGTTAATATCACAAGATCCTACTTATAGTATTCATATCCTCCTGAAAAAACTGCACTTTTTTAGTCTTCAAATTTTCTATACTGCATTAACCTTAAATTGGTTTTAATTTTTATATCTAGAAGTCCTTTTAGTGAAGAGTGCTTATGTTTTTAACAATATTAATTTGCATGTATTTTGCATTAACTAGAGTTTCATTTCAAAGTTACAGGAATTTTGTTATCTACATCTTAATAGTGCAAGAAACATAGATCCTTTACTACTGACTTCCTATCAATAGCTGGTAGCATTTAAAACATATTATATTTTAAATATTTTGCATACTTAGGCATATGATTTGATTATGTTAGAGATATAATTTGAATACATTAAATGGGAAGATATTGTATGATTTGATAGGGAAATATTTTACTAAATATTTCTCATCATGGTAGTACGTATCGCCCAATACACAATTTGTATCGCACGATTTGTCACGATTCACAACCCCCACGATACGAATCGTTGAAACACTCGTTTGTGCTCCCAAATCGGTGTGGTATCGTTTGTATCGTAATCGGTATTGCGTGAATCGTGTTGCAATACGTATTGCACGATTCATGATCCATTGGTTCTCCTTCGAATATTTGTTATGGCGGTGCCATGGCGGAAATCAATGGTGGATTTGTAGCTTGCTGCCATAACATGGTGGTCCATGGTGGTCGCTTTGGGCGTTATAGTGTGGCGACACGAAATGGAGATGACGAAAGTTGTAGAGATGGAAAAATGGAGGAGGCAGTGGTGTCCATAGGAAAATGAGGAGGCAGTGGCTGGAAAACAAAGAGGCAACAATGTCCATGGAAAGAAGAAGAAGCAGCGACACCCATGGGAAGACGAAGAGGCAGCGATGTCCATGGAAAGAAGAAGAGGAATCAACAACACCCATGGAAAGAAGAAGAGGAATCAACGACGCTCATGGAAAGAACAGGAGGCAGTGGCACCTTGGAAAGAAGAAGAGGTAGCAGTATAGAGAAGACAACCCTAGTTCTCTCTTTCCTTCTTATTCACTTCGGGCCAAACACTTATGAGCCCAAATGTACTTTTTTTTAAAAATAAGGAGTTGGGCCATTGGCCCACTTCACTCATTATGTCTTATATTTTTATGTCAATATATCTTATATATTAATTTTTAAATGCTTATGAATCTTATGATTCATGATACGAAATGATGCATGATTCGAAACGTATGCCTTCCACTTTACCATACGATACACTATTCAACTACCAGTTTCTCATTATTATATATTAATTTTTTTTCCTTATTATTGTATCTAGTCTTCATTATAATTTAGAGTACTCATGTGTGCGCTGGACACATGAAATTTATTAAATTCCTTCTTGGTTTCTCTTATTTCAACATGGTACTAGAGCAGTATGATCATCCATGACATGTTTTGTCATTAATCCTTTCAACATAGTATAAAGAGCCTAACAAGAAGGGAACTCAAAGTTGTTCTCTATGGACCCGCTACTCATTGGAGTAAATTTTTTTGAAACAGTGTACATTTTCTGATTTCTGTTTCTTTGGCTGCTGCCACATTTTATGCTGGAGACATTGTTCACTACGTCTTGTCACAGTTCACCATCGAAGTTTTTTCATTGAGCCCTTTGTGGAAGGCAACCATCACTGCTTGCATAGCCTTTCTGTGTGATGACCAGTTTTTCTCTTTGACAATTGTTGTGCCCTTTGAGCATTTTTGCTTTCCAACAACAACTACACTCTTTGAGCTTTTTTCTTTTTGGCAGCCATCATGTTCTCTAAACATTTTTCTTTCTGGCTACTGCCACATCCTTTATGCTTTTTTTTCTTTCAAGCAGCCACTGTTATCTGAACATTTTTTGCTTTCTGGCAGCTGCTATGTCATCTCCCCAGTTTTGCTCTCCAGTAGTTGTTGTGTTCTCTAACCATTTTTAACAAGCTTGACTCATGATACAAATGTTTCAGCTTGAGAGGGATGGTTAATGATATGATTTGAAAGGACAAAATATATTGAAGATTAATTGTCACTTTGATAGAGAAAAAGTCATGTTCGGGAAATATTTGCTAGCTTTGTCATTATTGACCCTGTCAGCTTCGACAATTAACAAGCTAACATGTTTACCATGTGTCTCAAGGGGTCTTGTGTTAACATTTGTACCAAACTTGTCTCATATGATACATATGCTTCAACTTGAGGGAGAGTGTTAGAGATATGATTTAATTACATTAAATAGAGGGATATGATATGATTTGACAGGGAAATATCTTACCAAATATTTCCCATGATTAAATTGTTCCTTATTATTGTGTCTCTTTATTATAAATAAGAATACTCATGTATGCACCCAGCACACTAATTCATTGTATTCCCTCTCAGTTTTTCTCTTCTTAATATGGTACTAAAATAGTACAATCCTCTCTGACAAATTTTTGTTAATAATCCTTTCAACGTAAATGAAGTCTGTGTCTCTTTTCAAAATTGTGTTTTTAGTGTCGTAGATAACTTCAAAGCAGAAATAGGAGTAATTATAGTAATTAGTTTATATTCTAAACATCATGGATATGATTATCGTTGAGTATTTTGTTGGGACTATGATATCTTGATATAGGAGGTGGAAAAGGTAATTTTAGATGTTTTCCTTCAATATGTTTTCAGGTTCCTATTTGCTTGATAGGGTTTGGCACCATGCAGAAGTATGTAGGCATTTAGGACCTATGCATGATCTGTTAAATGTTTTCTTATAGAAAATGTTGTATTTATGAAAAACGGTTAATTATGCTGCATGATTATGTTTATATTTTTTTTTTAGGATGGAAGGATTGATTATGGTGAATTTGCTGCCATGATGCAAAAAGGCAATCCTGGAATTGGTAGGAGGACTATGCGCAACAGTCTGAATTTAAGCATGAGAGATGCATCAAGTGCTCAATAGCTTCCGATTGTGCTCATTATGTACAGGTACTTTGGCTCTAGGTAAAATACAACTTCATCACCTTTGTAAAATACTGTTTGCCAATTTTATATACTTAGTGAATTTTTAAGATGTTAAAAAGGTCAGAAGGCATCACAAATGGTATATCTTGTAACCACCAACTTCTAATATTACGTTGTAAACCATCTCTAGTGGTTAGATTAGACATATAGACAATAGATGTTAGTCTCTTCTCTGAAGCTAGAGCTTCGACTCTTTGATACACAAGAAGTCATCATGAACCTTAAGGACCCAAAATGATTTGAGTGAAGTTCAGTTATCGCTTCATGACATTTCAAGCCTTATTGCCCAATTTAGGTGTCTCGTTTGTATGTGTACGTAATCTGCTCACATTCTAGCATCAACCCAGCATCCTGTGTAGATGTCTGTTGAATTGAATTTAAAGTTTTGGAAGTTGAAGTGTCTCGGATTCTGTTGTGTCCAGTGTGGTGAAAATTGGTTTGGTTATTGATATAGTCGAAGTGTTAGGTCAATGGTCAAACGGTCTGATAGCTAGTTGACTGATCTACATTAAAACAATAAAAGTATGTTATATATGTCTAACATAATCTGACAAATTTAACCTAAATTTAAATGTTTTATAATAATAAAGTATTAATATATAAAATAACAAATAAAGTTCAAGACAATGTGATCTCATAGTTCATATTTCAAAACATTGTCATGGTAAAGTAACCAATATCCAAAATAATGTTATTAATTAATAACAACTTAAATCCATAAATAAAAAGTGAACAATACAACTCTATAAATGAGTTCCAAAGACAAACACACACACACATATATATATATATTAAAAAAGTATAAAAGATAAACTCAGACCGAGTCAAACGCATTTCTGGTTTGTTCATATCAACTTGACCCACCGAGTTCCAATTGAACGGGCTGGGTTGGTCCCAATTTCATAATTATGGTTCTATCTTATTAATTTGCGCATACTTGGTTTTATTCTTCTAATGTTTGCCAAGTAAACCATTAGTTGGGTCCTCGAACTATCATGATCTCTCCTAGTCAGTCATAAAAAGTATAAAAAAATAATAATTGGTCCCTAAATTTTTGTGACATCTATCTCGGTCCCTAATTAGACCGTTTTAAATGTGTGCAGCCTCAAATTTGCCATCTTAAAATTCAGTTGCTATAAAGATGAAGAACAAAACAATATTTGAGTATGATAATTGTGAAACTCTAATGGAAGTATAGTTACAAAGTTATCAAAATGACAACAAACTTATTTTTCTGAAGAAGTCCTCTTTCATATTTGCTTTACTTGGTGCTATTTTTCAAGGGTCTTTTGCCATACACAACTATTTTGTTCCAATAGTTCGAATTGTAACTTTTGACAACCAAAAATTGGATTATTATGTGTCAATAAAACCAGGTGTTTCAAATCTATGTTGATTCGTATCTCTTGTGTTAAACAATTAATAATTGAAAAGTCAACTAACAGTGCATGCTTATACTTGTCACAACAAAATAAATTTTTTAAACCAGGCAATGTCTTTTCTCTCTTTATCTTTAGACAAAATACTGCAAGTTAAGGGCACTAATATGGTGTCAAGTTTTGCTTCTAATTCCAGATGTAATTTTTTTAGACAAGGGATCAAATATATGCATTCTTTAAACAAAAAAAAAATAGACAGGTTGTACTCATGTTTAAAACGGTCCAACCTAGCTCTCAATGACTTGAATATAGTTTCATTAATAGGGGGACTAGTGAGATAAATGTCGCAAAACGTTTTAGGGACTTGATAGTTTTCAATACTTGAAGGACTAAGCATGAGAGAGAATGATACTTCGAAGACCAAATTGATGGTGTAATCAATGATTACCTGTCAAAAACTATTGACAAAGATGAGTCATTTGTTGGATTCTTGCACCCCAAAAGAGGCTAATGACTATTTAGAATACATGTTACTATTAACTCAAGACATTGTGGCCCTCTGTGGAAATAGTGAGTTTGGATAATGTTTGATGACCAAAGAATACTGCAAAAAGGTAAAATCAGTATCTCAAAACAAATATAAACAACCTTCAAGTCTATTCCAGGGTGCTTCTATTTATGCCTCAAGTGGTTCTTGTAATCATCTTAGTACATGATTTACAAAACAAGAATTCTCTGTTCAGTCTTTTTGTTTTGACCATTTTTTCTAATTAGTCAATACCATCAAACATAATGGATGACATTTTTCCTATCATTGCATGTTAGCTCCCACCACTTTAATTTCTCCGGCTCCAATTTAATACTTTCTTTCAGCTAATCTTCAGCTAGTGCACCTGCTGCTTACAATAGCACCTTATATGTTGATGGTGTTTAGAGATATTGACCAAAAATGAAAGGTTAGTGATGTTGTTACGAATATAGATGGAAAACAACCAATTTAGATTCTGTGTAGGGTAAGAGCATGAGGGGGAGGAAGAAAACCGAATTAAGAATTTAGTTTTACAGCGGCACCAAGAGTAAAGTGTGAAATTATAACCATTGTTGGAAAATCAATGGTTGATATTGTGATAAAATACATATACATGCTTTTGGGGTTTTAGGTTGGCTTGAGTCATGAAAATATAAATTGAAGAAGGCAGCATATTGGCATACATTTGGAGGTGTACGTGAGCCAACTGGCTAATGAACCTTTTACAATTTTAGATATGATAATAGTAGTAGTAGTTATATAAAAAGATGTAGCCCCAAGGCCAAACTTTGGGGTGGGGGTGAAGCTCCCATGTAAGTGCATATTTGTAAATAAATATTTCCAGTCATTAATCGGTTTTACTTCTTGCTAAAGATCTTAAATAATTTTCTTCTGTTGAATAATGCATCCAGAGTTGTCTCTAGATGTAAGCAGTAATTAATTTTCAACAAGATGTGTCTTGCATGATAGTTTATATCCTGGCAGTTTGCTAAAACGAGTATTAGCTGAATGGCTGTTCACTTTGTATTACTCTAATAAATGTTAACGTCACTCTTGTATTCTGGTATACAAATTTGGCAGGTTGTATGCAGCAAAGCCAGAAAGAGAAAAACAATGGATAAATCTTTACAAAAAAATTGTTCATATCCTGCTGGCCGGTCAATCCATGATGATCAATCAAGGATTGTGGGTGCTCCGCATGAGCACCCTTCAAGTGTTACATTTATGTGCTGTATGAGTGCAAATTGTTTCTCTTTGTAAACCTCTGTTGGGTGTTACAGCTCTTTCAAGTTGATCTTCTATTTTTCTGTGCTTTCATGTAGGGGCATTCTGTCTATAGTTTAAGTAGAAGGATTTTGACCTTTCAGGTTCTTGATTCACGAATGTAAAGTTTCACACGCGTGACATGATGTATTGGGCGAACTAAGAAGCCTTTGTGGATTATGTCGGAGAACATGCATTAAGTGTTAAAGTGACAGTGAAAGTATATTATTTCCCAGCTCGCTTCTCTTCTCTCCTAACAAATTAGTGCAAAATAAAAAAGGTTTCAGCAGAATTCTTTAAAAATGAAGTAGCTTATTTTTTTCTAAAAGAGTTAATTATCTTTTAAAGGAGTTGTATTAGTTCTCAAAGTTAGTTGTATATTTTAGTCCCTTTCCCACTCTCATGAATTAATGTAAAAAGAAATAAAAATTACTAGCAAAATAAGAGGGAATTTAATTTAATTGCGATGTCAAATGTTTGAACTAATGTAAAATATTTCACTAAATAACATTCAGTGAATTCAGTGAAATAAACATATTTCACAATTTTAGCATCATCACATATCGATGTTATCATTTGCGCGGAAAAAGTGGATGGCAGGTTGTGGCTCTAAAACTTCTTTAACAAAAACCATTGTATTAACAATAAAAACTAATGTAAATAGATTAAGACCAATCTTAATTAAAACACGTTAATTACATTTGTTCCAAAAAGTTAATATTTGATGTGTCTTGGAAATGGTCCTTTTAGAGGGAACTTTTCAAAAATACGAAGATTCAAATTTCAATTAGAAGAAGAAAGTTCTTTTTAAATAAAATTTTGGAGACTATCATTATAAGATTTAGGGTTTATATATACGTTTTTTGTTTAAATATAATTTTAATCTCTTTATTTTACTTAATATTTTGGTCCTTTAATTTTAAAATAGACAATCTCTTATTATAAAAAAAATTGTATTTTTGATCTAAGATTTAATTTGTAGGAATGGTAACGTGAATCAGAGTTCGCTTTTAGTCAGGTGGATTAAATATTTTAGTTTGTCATGTAAGTTCATGTAAGTTTACCTTACATAATTTACAATTCATGTGAATTAAGTTTACCTTATATAACTTATAGTTCATGTGACTTAAAGTGGGACTATCTCGCTCGTCCTGCAACTTGCACTATATTTTTTAATTTTTTATTATTATATAATATTATGTGTATTGAGTATAATTAAATATTTTTATTTATTATTTTATCAATATTATATATATATAAATACAAATTTAAAATTTATTTTATGATTTAATTTAATATATTTTTTCATATTATGTTTCTTTAATTTAAAAGTTTCTTTATCATATAAAAAATTTCTTCATCATATATTAAAGTGTTACACCATATCTTGCTACGGTATCTATTATATATCCAATTAAACAATAATTGAAAAATAATCAAAATATTATTTTGTATGATTAAACTATTCTATTACAGTTTTGAGCTGAATATCTAAATATAATTATGACGTTTAAATTATTCTATTATTTTGTTATTATTATATATTTGAGCATCCAAAATAGTTTTGATAGATTTTTTGAATACCAAAATAGTTATAACACAAATCATACTTTTGTTTAATGTTTTCATTTTTTTTAGTTTGAAAGACATTCTTTATTTTATCAAGCCTTCAATTTTCAAACATAATTTTGCTCAAAGTATTGTTGGATGTATGTTTTTCAAATTTTATACTTTTGGAAGTATCTTTGTATTGGTTTCTCTACTTATTATTTTTTTAATCTTTATTTTAAATTAATTATTTTTAAAAATTGTTTTAAATTATGCAATTTTGAATATTATTATTTTAATATATATGTTAAATTAGTTGTATTTAAAAACACCATGTTCTAGAACATGTAATTTGGATTGTTAAAATAGGTATGGATCAATAGATCAACTCACATTATATATGATTTAGGCTATGATAAAGTTAAAAAATGACGACCTAAATAAAAGTAAGTCTTTTAGTCTGACCCGTGTCGTCCAATGCTCACATAATCCAAGGTGAGATTAGGCCACAACGTCATCATCATAAATATTGTGCCTCCATTGCAACTTCACACCTTCATCCCAACTTCACGTCGATATTACAACTTAGCGCCTCTGTTACCAAGAAAACACTAAAACATGTCATTGATGTTTCTGGTTCATCTTTCAAAAGACAACGTTGTTATTGTTAAAGCATATTGATGTTGAATATTAAATTTTAAACATTTGGACAATGATATGTAATATTTTTTTTATATGGCCAAACTATAAGCTCTTTTAATTTTCAATTAGGCCAAAAATGGTCCATTGACGTGTGGGTTTAAATAAGGTTAGGATAAACAAAAAATTATTATTTGTTTTAAAATATTGATCAGGTTGAACTACTAAATTTTTTTAACTTGATCCGTAAGATCAAACAATGTTGAACTAGGTTTATCATTTTAACAACCCTAAGTGCAACAAGCTCTTTATGATATTGACATATTGAGGTTGAAAAAATTTATTCTTCTCTATTTTTCTTTAATTTAGAGTTGGCTTCATAACGGGTGATCAATAACTTACAATTATAATAATCGAACTTCTTAATAAACTTCTCATAATATATTGTCTTGGGATAGTAATATATCATCTCCCTTCCTTATTACTTTAATCCCTAAAATTATACATATTTTGCCCATGTCTTTCATTTACAACTTGGATCCGTGCAAAATTTTTGTTCTTGAAACTATACATGTACCAAAAATTAATATGTCACCAACATATAAGCATATAATAACACTTTTACCTTTTTCAAATTTAGTGTACATACATTTATCAACATCTATAGTGGAAAACATGTTACTAAGTAAACATCATCGGTTTTTCATGCTACTATTTTGGTGCTTATTTTAGTCCATACAAGAATTTCAAGAGGTTGCATATTTTATTCTTTTAACTAGGAACTGTACATCCTTCAAGTCGAGTTATGTGAATCTCTTCTTCCAATTCATCATTCAAAAAGACTATTTTTACATCTATTTGGTGAATAACTATGGATAGACGATAAAACTGACTAGACTTGAAAAGAGGAAATCTCGGTAATTAGAAAAAAAATTATCAAAATAATATATGTTGGGTATTTTAGTAAAATCTTAGCTCCTAATCATGCCTTTATTTTTCCGTGGATCCATCATGGTGACACTTTTTCTTAAAGATTCCCTCACAACCAATCTATTTTAATCTTGTAGAAAAATCTATTAGAGTATGAAGTAGTATTTTTTTTTTCAATAAAATTAATTTCAATACTCATGAATTTATCTCAATATTTTGTATCAAAAGTTCTAGTGACTTCTAAAAAATTCATGAGATGATTTTCGACCAAAATAATGTAAAAATAATCTCCTAAAAAAATTTATTTCTTTTGTTTTTTAATTCTCTTCAACTTCTCAAACATAACTTCATTAACCATGTTTCAAACATAACTTCATTAACCATGTTGATGAGATGTATCATTAACCTTTAAAGAAAATACCCTTAAAAAAACTCAACATTTTTAGTTTTTATTGTACCGTTAGGTTCAATTACTATAACCTTTAAAAACAATGAACTTGTTGGCCACATTGTATTGCATATATACTAAAGATATATAATAAAAAAATTTAGAATCTATTTTTTTTAAATTAAGATAACACCACTTTAGGTAGACATGCACACTATTAGGTATTTAAGATCAGGTTGGTAACTTTTTTTCATTACTCACGGTGATGTTGTATTGATTTTATTATATAATAATAAAGATAGTTCATTGATCCTATAGAAAAAAAATTGAATAAAAATTAGATTTATATGAATAAAAAAGAAAATTATTAAATAGAACCTGTTAAAAAGGACCTAAATATATGAAAGTTGTGTCTTTTAGAATACATAAAAAAAAATACCTACATCAAGTATTTAGGTTTGAGAATCTTTATTACTTTATTATCTTGATTTGAAGTTTCCAACCTTCTTAAGTAGCATGGCTAAGGTTGAATCCATGGAGATGCATAATCGTAGTTGTTTGTTAATTTTAATATTTGATATATAAAGTATAAAATACAAATATAGAGAGTGAGATATGATAAATTAAACACTTCTTCCCAGTTTTCTGCAAATGGGGAAACATGACAATTGAAGAAAACAATCATGTCCATACAAGGTCTAGGAAGTAACAAACACGTCATTTCACACTATGGTCATTGGTCAAATTTCAAAAGCATACTAAATGATTGGTTTGGTCTGTCTATCACATTCACATTCACACACTGGAGAATAAACAGGAAATTAGTGGTTTTAAGAGAACATATAGAAGCAGTTCTAGAAGAAAAAAAAGGTAAAAAGATATAATTTTAGTTACTCCCTACCTCTGTAGAAGTTACTTGAAACAATTTCCAAAACTATTAAAAGTATTAATTTTACTCTTCTACAAAATTTTGAACACTAAAAACTTTTTTCAAAATAAAAGTACTTTTTTATAAGATAATCCTATATAGTTTTTAGTGCATACAAAATAACAAATTAAATAATTATAAGATATAATATAAATTATGTTTCAGTTCAACGACATTAGATATAATTTTCTAAAATTTGAATTCAATTTTTATATTTTTACAAGTTATGAAAATTATGAAAAAATATAATTTTAACTAAATTTTACAAAATTATATTTTTTCTAAATGACTACTTTTTATATTATGAAAATTTAATATAATATTTTAACAAGTAATTATTATTTAATTTTAATATTTAAAAAATTACACGTCACCATAATATGTTAAATAAAAATTTATTGATATACATTATTAAGTAAACTACATTTTATTTATATATTTAGTTTTTCTAAAAAGTAAAAACATTTATTTAAGTTTTGTAAAATTAATATTACGATTTTTTAATATTTTAATTATCATTATAATTTATATATATATATATATATATATATATATATATATATATATCTCAAGATTAAAAAACTTATTTTTCCTTTAACTATTTGCTTCTATTTTAGATGATAAGTGATCCATTAGAATAAATTCATATGATAAATTATTAATTATTTATTTGTGAATTTATGTAGAGTGAATATACGGGTATGAAAAGTTTAGATCCACATGCAAGTTAAACGTAAAATTTATTCTTGATAAAAAAGTAGTAAATATATTATTTTACTAAATTTAGTACTTATCTCTATTTAAGCTTATGTTTTTTTAAAAAGTATCTTTTGAAACAATTTTTTTTTTTCTTTATCTTCACTTTCTAACAAAATATATATAAAAAGTCAAGCATTTCTTATTATACCAAATAACATACCTTTATTACAATATTAAAAAAAATACAAAAATACGCTCCTATAGTTTTTTACACCATTTTCTTCCTTACCACTGCCGAGAAGCATATTAACAGTATTGAGGATTTAGCTATATTTGTTATTTAGCAGAAATAGTGCACCGACACAAAAAGTTGGGGTGGTGTGGTGGTGGAACCCTGTCTTGTTGAGTCATAACGGCATCACACCGACAGGAGAGGAGTTAGAATGAAAGAAAACAGCAATGTGGGAGAAGAAATTAACTTCCATCTCAGGGCATGCAGAAAAACGAATTCACCCATCTTTATGCATTCTGGGGAATTCTACTGAACACTATACAAAATGAGTTTTGCAGTAGAAGGGCCTGTATTGTAATGAGCAGCAGCAGCAGGGAAATTGCAATTGCAGCTAAAAAAAGATATTCCATAGAAAATTTGATATATATAGCATAGAAAGGCAAGGCACAACATAGATAGATTATAGAATGGACATATAGCAATTGTACATGCACGTAATTGCGTACAGGTCGTGGACAGGAGAAACAATAATGAAGAAACATGAAGACTAAAATTGTACATATTAAGTGAAAAAGAACAAAGGAATTGCAGAATAGCTAGGCACAGTAACAGTAACATAGATTTGCAGGGAGGATGGGGAATTCAGGAGGAGGGTGTAGATGCGGCGTAGGTTTGAGGAAGAGTGGCGTGATCAAAAGCTATGAATCTTCGGATCTCAGAGCGCATCTTGTAGATAAGATGCCTCCAAGTGCCCTTGTTGTAGATAACATCCTGGTGGTTCATTTCGAGATCAGTGGCAAAGATTGGCTTCCTGGAGAGGATCCAAGCCCAGCTCCAGTCCCACCATTTCCTGATAGAGGTGCCGGCATAGTCACCCATGGACGAGAGGGACTTGGATCTGGGGAACGACCAATAGGATGCGCCTCCGCCTGCCACCGTGGAGGCCTGGATCTTGAGGGAGAGAGAGGAAAGACGTCTGCGAAGGCCTCCTTGGTTCGGGTTGGAGCTAGAGATTGGAAGGGATGGCTTTCCCGGTCCCAACATGCTTCCGATCACTCTTTGCTTGCTAAGGAAAGCACAATGAGAAGGTAGAGTGGTAGAATGGAACCTTCACACCACACACAGCCTGTTTTATTCCTTTGGTGGGTGATGTGTTGCTATTTTACTTCTTCTCTTCTCTTCTTTCTTCACTTTCCAGTTGTCTCTTCTTATCTCACCTCTTTATGTTGGATCCAGAGCTCTCAAAACTCTTCATCTGTTTTTTTTTTTCATCACTACAATTTTACTTAATAATATAATAATATATATTAATATTTTATATTAAAATTTTAAAAGAATATAATTAAAATATTCATCTTTTTAGTTGTCAAATGAATATATTTTTCAGTTAAACCTCTCATTTTAAATATATATCTTATGCGTAATTTTTTAAAATTTGTCTATGTCAATAAATTCGAAAAAAAAAACTAAATCAATTTAATAACAGTTTATATAAAAATCATATTTTACTATGAGTATTTTTTAATGAAAAATTATAATTGTACTCCTAGCATATACATTTTATTTACAGCTCCACACAGATTTATTATTTTCTTAATTTTTTTCCTGGTGAGACATGAAAGTGAGTGGTGTAGGAAAGTGATAGCTACATAAAAATAGTTTATATATCGTTGCTCTTTTTTAATAATATGATGTATTATAAATAATTTTTTTGTCCATTTCTTTTTTTTCTACCTTAGTAATAACTTTTGAAAAATTGAGACTCTTAATTATTCATTACACTTATTCAGCCAAAGTTATAATAAATATAAAAATATTAAATTTTTTTCAATAATATTAAGATAAAATCATTTAATAAAATATAAAATAATAATAAAAATTCATGCTTATTTCAAAATAAACTCGTACCTCTTTATATATAATAAATATATAACACAAACACATATTTTAAATATATAAATATGCTAAAAAAAGTTAATTATATAAATTATAGTAACATTAAATATTATATTAATACTTATCCTTAATTTTTATTTCAAAAATTTATTTATTTAGTTTAACTAAGTAAAAATATATTTCACAATTAATTAATATTTTATATATTTTTAAAAAAGTATTTTAAATGTGATAGTATTAATATATAAATTAATTTAATAGTTATGAAGAGAAATTGTCCTTACTTTCTTAGAAGTTATGTTAAATTTACATATAAATTTTCTAGTTTTAAAATAAATACATATCTTTCTTATATTCTTACTAGAATAATTTTTATATTTTTTATGTTTTTTTAGTACTCTCGTGACTTTTAGTAAATGTTATTTATCATCGTTCTTATAATAACATACATATTTTTTTATTTTAAAATAACTTGTTAATTGAAGTTTTGTAAGGACTTATATAGGGATAGATATTTTCTTTAAAATTTTAAAAGATTTCTTAAATGTAACAATTTGCATTAGTTAAGAATTTTGATGAGCTTTTGAAGGTTTTTTTTAGTGGAAAAGGTTTGACTTGATTCTTGGTAATTCCAGATGGGTAAGTCTTGACTAGGTGAATTTCTATATTGGTTTTTGGAGGTAAGCACAATGGTAGGTTGCAAAAACTAAAAGAGATTAAGTTAAGGGTTCTTCAATTCTTGAAGGATTTCTAGATCCTAACTTGATTTGGTGTCTCAACTTAAGTAAGGGAAGGATAAGGTGAAGGTTCGCGGGTGATTAGTCATAAAGGCTAAGAGGTATTAATTGTAAGCAATGAGGAATGTTTTTTTGGAAAGACAAAATTGAATTGTTTCTCACAAAGGTTTTGTTGTAAGGTATGTGTTGGTTTGGGGGCCAAGGATGAATGTGATTTATGCAAACTCAAGGCACTAAGAAGATAGGAAACCAGGAAAGGCTAGAATAAGAAAGGAAATGAATACGACTCGGAAGAAAGATTTCCTTTGGAAGGAAAGATTTCCTTTGGAAGAAAAGATTTGCTTCACTTATAAGTTTCAATTATCACTCATCTTGAGATCAATACATGAAGGAAATCCTTCTCGAGTCTTTGCTAAAGATAATTACTTGCCAATAAAGAAGAAGAATCACACTCTTCCCATAATCAATATAAAATTATTATTAATAATGTGGTTGAGCTCATAATTAGTCTCTTTTATAAAAAACTACATTTTGAAGAAGTGGTTAAACACTTCTAGTCTATCCTAACAACCAGATAACTAAAAGATTCATGCCCATGTAGAACCAAAACATGAATAAAATAGGAATTTATTACAAACTAAACTATAATAAAATTTCCTAATAATATTTTTAGCTTTGTTGAGTTTTTCCTCCAACTCTTTAGTTTACTTCCAGTCATGGTTTCATTATAAGCCTCTTCATAAAATTGGATTCTTTTTTCTCCTTTTATTAACTCAACCTTGTTTCTAATTATGACTCTTACTTAAGTTGACTCTCCATGGTTTATAATCAAACCATTTTTTCATTTTTGAAGAGGATTTGTTCTTAAATTATAAGAACTTACATAAAAAGGAAGTAAGTCATTAAGATTAATGTATAAGTAATACTATGAAGAGAAACATGTCACAACTTTAGAAGAGAGTTGAATAAAATTTTAAAAAAAATCATAATATTTTGTAAGATGATTGTGATCAAAGAGTCTGGGGATGGTAATTAGATAATTGAGTAACATTTCAAAAGTGTTTTTGCAAATAACTTATACAAGACATTCAAAGGTTGACATGTGCATTAAGGCATGAACAATTAAGCTCTTATTAGACTAAAGCCATAATCTCTTAAAGTTTTACCATTTAACACATAGGTTTTGATCATAACAAACAAAACAATTTTGTTGCGTCTAATATAATTTACCAAGTGCATAATAGGCATTAGACAAAAGGCTAAGATGATACTTGATCATGAATAAAGAAAAAGTCATTGATAAAGGTACAAGTCATGATTGAAATATAAGAAGCAAAAGAAAATAAGTTCACGACAAACATCTACTACAAAGGAATTAATAATTGCTACAAGTTTACATGAATACTTGACAAGCGTTAGACAAAAGCTACAAATAATACAAGAAGAATAAAAATTGTAATATACATCTCATTGAGACATAACCCTATCTTACATGCCCTTAAAATTCAAGCTCTTATGGCATGTGATATGCATCATATAAAGGCAAGAAGAATAGAAAATGTGAAAGGTGTTGATGAATCAATATTCTTTTCAGAAATGTCAAAAGAATGCGAGACAGAAAAATATAAAGAACATACGCTTCCAACCTCGATAGATGTATGTAATGCGCAAAAAATAAAGAATACATGACTATTTTAAGAGAAATAAGACTAGACAAATTTGTGAAATATCTTTATATGTACATATTCATTGTGTGTGAAGTTGTATACGTAGAAACAAGGAGTGCATATTTAATATCCTCTCAATAAATAGTGTACTTAGTCTAAAAAGACATTGTGTACTCATACTTAAACTCAAGACATGTTTAGCGGATAACCTAGAAAAACATTGGTTACTCAGATAACCAAGAGTGACTTTATATACTTGTTATAAGCAAAAAAATGATGGTGATAACACTTGCATTTTTGTTTTATATAATGAAATTCTTTATTGCTAGCATTAGAGAATTGAATGTAGCTTAGGTTAGGGTGAACCAATATAAAATTTTGTTATTGTTAACTCTTTTATTACACGTTATATTGCTTGTTTTAGTTATCATTTCTAAAAGATATGTGAGCATATTTTATTATACCCTCAAACGAATCCCCATCTAGCGTCTAAGAGACTAATTGTGAGCCATTTTTTTCTATTGGTTTACTGTGTCATAATTAATATGGAAATATATGATTTGAGTCAGGTGAAGAGTAGATAGTTTAAGAAATAAATTTGTGTCATGCTCGTGTTCCAACATTTATTTATTTGTTATTAACGTCTATTGATGGTCATTTAGTTGTTTTAAATGGTCTAGCTACTCTTTCTTTGGATGGTTTGATGATGTTTGTCTAGACTCGTATCCCTTTCTTCAAGAACAAAGACTTGCTTTTCCTAATACATGCTTAGAAAATATATCACCAGCTCATCAAATTTTGACTTATTTATTATGATCAAAATTATGTATTGTTTTGACAAGATTTTATTGATTGGTGAAGATTAGCTCGCTAGATTGTTTATCCATTTATCATGTTGTATATGCCTTAACACGCTATACTCCTTTGATTTGAAAATCTATCTTTATTCTAATGAAGGCGTACTAAATCATAAGGAGATAAGATACCTCTTTTCATTGTTGGACTTTCCTAGTATACTTTTATATATATTTTTATTTTCTTTTTGACATTAATGTACAACTCCTTCGTCAATTTTGCTCACTAGTTCTAGTTCTTACTTAGTAACATAAAGAACATATTAGAAAAAAAAGTAATAAATCAGTAAGTATTAATGGATGAATCCATATATAACCTCAAATGAAATTTTGAGTATCAATTACTTAGTTATATTTTGAGTTGTGTTCTTTTTTGAAATAATACATCTTAATTGTTGAGATAAATTTATATTTTTTAATTCTCAATAACTATTTATTTGGATGAGATATAATAAAAAATAATATAGTTACAAGTTTTATCAAAAAGTAATATAAAAACTTAATATCAATGTTCAATATAATATTTTTAAAAATATTATGTAGTCTATTACTTATTTGAAAAGTATCATCAACATACAAAATTCTTTATTTTTAAAAATCTATTCACACTAAGAAAGATAAAATAATTATATCATTGATTTAGATAACCAAAAACATAGATGATTGAGATATTTAATATCTTAAATTTGACATTTTTACATATTAAACAATTTCACAAAACTTTGAAACATATTTTCTTTATATGAGATTTCATGTTAAACTGTCTAAGATTTTGATAACACCAAAATGTCTTATGAATCTATGACATACTTTCTTAGTTAAGAATCTTTTAAGAATTTTTTTTAAGAATACAAACCATTTTTTTCTATTAAAGAAAAAATTATAATAATTAAAATTTTCAAAATAATTTATTAAAAACAGTTAGTATCTTTTCTATATACAATTTGTAATATAATTTATTTAAATTCATGTAAATCTATTTCATATTTAATAAATTTTTTAAATTATAAAATGTAAAATCTCAATCATAAAGTCCTTAATTTTTTTTAAATTATTACTTATAACATTTAATTATGTGGATTGGATTTTGTAAACGAGTTTAGAGGTACAATTTTTTTTATCTTTTTTATCCATTGTAATTTATATTCATTAGTCAATTATTTAGTTTCTATTATAAAAAAAATTTGCAAAGTGCTTTTATTCTATTATTATAATCATCATTTTTAAATAAAAAATAAATATTTTATAATTTATTTTTATACATATTTTATTATAATTATAAGTATATGCTTTTAATGAAATTTTACAGTATTCCTACTTTATATTCATGATATTATAAAAGTTTATTAAAATATTTTAATTAATTTGATTATAATAATTTATTTTTCAATTATTCTTTTATTTTTTATTATCATACATAAAAGTGGACTCCCACTTGTTTTCCTATGAAGTTTTTAAAATTTACGTAAGTTTTTTTACAGGTAATAAAGTCCTATTCCAAACTCAACACATTTCTTTCTTTTCTTTGCAGAAAGAGAATTTGGGCTTATCAATTAAGACTTGGTGAACAGTGGAGATGAGATCTGTTGGGTTGGCTGGCCTTGGTTGCATCCAGGATTAGGAAAGTAAGAGTTTGGAATTTGAACTCTGTTTTCCAATGCACATTGGAGTAAAGAGTAGATCTCTGTGATATTGGCAAAATAATGGAATACAGGAAAATCAAAGATGAGGTTAGGGAAATTAGTTTGTATATTTCTTCCGTACCGATGGTTTCTTCAATTAGTGGTGATTCTGATTATATGTATTGTTGTAGGATGACGTTAGGGATGGGACCCTTGAAGACGTTGAAAAATCTTTTTTGCTTTCAGGTACCCTATGTTGCTCCTGTAATGTAAAATCCATTTCGTTTTACACTCTCCATATAAACCTTCTCCACTTTCAGTCCCAGATAACAACTTGAGTTCCGGGGGAGAAATCAAAATGGACAACCACAGGACCACGGGAAAGTGGAAGCGCAAGTATGACAATGGACATATATATAATAAATTAGTGAATACTTGTTTGATTTCTAATTAGTTATTATCCGTGTTGGTATAGGTCCGTTGTTACAATTGCACTCACTATTCTTACTAGTTCACAAGCAATTCTAATTGTTTGGTCCAAGAGAGCTGGCAAGTATGAGTACAGTGTCACTACTGCTAACTTTATGGTGAGGATATACAACATTCTCATATCCCAAAGGCTCATTCTGTTAATTCTCTTTTACTTCTTTTTACTTTTGTTATCTTTCTTACAATGATGATAATTAGAACTTACTAATTTATTTTGATTTAACTACTCTTTTGGTCATAGGTGGAGACTTTAAAATGTGCTATATCCCTGGTGGCCCTGGGAAGAATATGGAAAAAAGATGGTGTCAATGAGGACAACAGGTGCTCTTTGATCACAATTTTTTTGTTTAGTTCTTAAATACTATAATGCCCAAACCATTATGCAATAATGAGGAGCAAGTCAGGGAGTATATTAACTCTTAGTGCATTGTATCCTTATTTATGTTTGTGAAGTTTTTTAGTCCAATCTTTTGGACACTTTTGGAACTGTATTAGTTTGACTTTTAATTGCATTTGTAAACTCTCGGGCTTCTTTATTTCCTGAAGAAATAACCTTTGGATGGCTAATTCATAGGAAGAAAAGAGTAGCTGTGTATTCCTTGGGAATCTGATTGACAATTTAATACTTCGCCATATAAATTAAGCACAATTGCACTAGTAATCAAAACATATGGCTATATGATCTCACAACGTAAATTTTGAAGTAAAAAATGGGAGTTTGGACTGTATTCCCCATGACCACTCCATCACTACTTTTTGATACTTAAATTTTGAAAACTGACAATTTTTTTTTATATTGTATTATTTTATGTGTGCTGGGGGAGGGTCTGAACAGTGTTCTTTTGTAGAAGTGTTTAGGTATTTGCAGCTTCATCTTTTTATCAAAGCTTTAACTTTTTCCCTTCTTGGTGTTTTATATAAAATGAATTTAAATAACTTGATGTGTATTTTTCCTTGGAGATAGGTTGGCTACAACTTTGGATGAAGTTATAGTGTATCCTATACCAGCCGTACTTTACCTTGTCAAAAATTTGCTTCAGGTTGGTGATGGATGGTTATGTTTGTTATGTTGGCAATGAGAATGTTCTACAACTTTATTACTGCGACTGATACATCAATCCTTTCTGAAATCTGATTGTATTTTCTTTTCAATTTCATGTCAGTATTACATCTTTGCATATGTAGATGCTCCAGGCTATCAAATATTAAAGAACTTAAATATTATCAGTACAGGTGTCCTATACAGAATTATACTTAAGAAAAGGTAAGTCTTTTGTTCTCTATTCTTAAAATGCACAGAAAAAAAACAAAAAAACAAAAATTGTTGTCAATTCCTTTCATCATGAGAATTGTAGTGAAGGATCAATGCAAGCCATATCCTCTGTTTGCCAAACTTTTATGTGGACAAAAATGAGCAGGAAAAGCACTCTCCTTCCATCTTACTTTTGCTTGTTTTATAGCTCATTGTATTATGAAATATTCTACAAACATTTGGATATTTAATCATTTTAAGCCTAATGACATAGAAATATTATCTAGTTGACTGATTACATCACCAAATTCATGGTTCTCGAATCTGTTTGGCATTGTCTTCTTGTTACATTTCAGGTTAAGTGAGATTCAGTGGGCTGCTTTTGTTCTACTCACTGCTGGGTGCACTACTGCTCAGTTGAATTCAAAGTAAGAATAATTCAAGCCTGACACGTGACCTTCACTTGGGTGCTTGTATGTTCCCATAAATGGTGTATTATGTACAAGTTATGATGTAACAAACAAATGAATCATAAATGATAGGTTAGCAGTTTAGCAAGTGTGACTGCTAAAAAATGTGCAATATTACTATTGCTGCTCCTTGCTTGTATCAGTATAAAGCATAGATAGTAGGGATCGAAGCATATACCTGGTTTTTTGTTTATATATTTTTTCAAGAAGTTTATGGTTCTTGGCATTTGGTTTTGAGAAGACTGTTGCATAGGGGCATTCTCTACTTCCCCCTTGTCTCTATCATTTCATAGCGGAAATCGGTAAAAAGGTATGGTTAAGATGTCTCACCAGGAAGGGTGTCTTTTTTCTATAATAGAAAAAAGAGAAGATAGCTGGGGTTTGTGGGTTGTAACGATTTGAGAAGGAAGGTGAGCTTGGAAAAGTGGGGACAATGAGTTAACTTGAGATATCTGGTAGCTGAAGGAGGCTTCATACCTCTCATGCCTGGTGTTTGGAGAAGCTGCCAGAACAATAGTGTGGGTGTTTGCAAAGGCTGTAATTTTGGGAACTCTATGCTTTGGTTGTTTGGTTGGTGGTTTTTGTGGCTGATTTGACTTTGCCAACAATTGAATTTTGCCTGAAAAATACTGTTAGAATAGGTCTTAAAAATAGATTTTATTAACAAGCTATTTCGGGCTGTTCCTATCTCTATACTTAGGACTCTAGATATGACTTTTCTTATTTTTAACTCTACCCTCTCCTCATAGTATTTGAGAACAACCACTTTTAATATAAATATGAGAACCTAAGACAAGTCTTTCAAGCTCTCTAATACTGTCTCTTCTTTTTTATCTCGAGTAATACATTGGCAGAGAAGCTTGGAGTTTGTTGCTAGTCTTTATTTTTGTTTTCTATGTTGCTTATTTTATTCCTCTAATTTTCATCTAATGATGTTTTTTTTAAATGATAATTCCATCATCTTCCCTTTTTCCCCTTATGCTCTTTGACTTAAGTTATTGACTTGTCGATTATGAATTGTGCCTTATATTGATGGTGATTCTGTGTATATAGTATGAATGTTGCTTGTTAATTTTGAATATGTTTAGTTTTGGATTATTAATAATCTTTTCAGCGTTTGTTATTATGTACAGATTCTTTTACTTGTATCTATAATTTTTGGTACAGCAGCTATCCTAGTTTCTATCTTGCTACAGAGTACTTGGGGTCTGCCATTCTTTGTTGAGATCTGGGATTGATAAATAACAATGACTTAAATCTACTTAAGGCTAATTGCTTGAGAGGGAGTGGTAGAATATTTGCAAAGTACCTTAGAGGGAGATAATGATGCGTAATAGAGCACATACGTTATTTTAAGGCCAATTGTGTTAATTTCATCTTAGGTATGTGTTCAGGAATATTGTGTTATTCTTAAGGATTTTATCTTTCCATTAGTAATTATGGGAAAAAACTTAAGTCTCACATAGACTAGAGATAATGCTAAAATGAAGTATATAAGTAGGGACAAGCTTCACCTTACAAACCAGTTTTGTAGGGTTGAATAGCATAAACCACTTTGTAAAAGTAATTTATTTGTTCCCTTAGTTTATTAGTGTAAGTGTAATGCATAACCTTATTCTTACTATAAACTCAAGTGGTGATTTGTCTGGTCTCTTTTCTCTCTTCTCCTATCTTAAATTCTATAATTCAAACACTTCAAACGAAAAGAAAGTATTGCAGAAGTTTTACATTTTATTGATAGTTATGTTATATTTGTCTGAAGAAAAATTGTTGTGTTTTCAGTTCTGATCGTGTTCTTCAAACTCCCTTTCAAGGTTGGGTGATGGCAATCGTGAGTTGTTAAGATCTGTGGTTCTCTCATATTTGGAATATAAAATATAACTTGAATCTATGGCTTGAAACTGATCATGGATTTTTTCCTTTTAGGTCATGGCTCTCTTGAGTGGTTTTGCAGGAGTATATACTGAGGTAATTTTAATTTGGAGCTGTTACATTAATCCCCAAGAGGTTTCATGAAATGTCACTACACTCAAGTACAGCCAAAGTTATACTCTGTACTGTTGACCACTATTGACTGGTGGAATATGCTGCTTAAAAATTGTTTAACATTCAAACCTTTTTGAATTAAGTTCAAATTATTTAATCAGTCCATCTGAATTTATTAATGCTTGAGCTAAATTTGATTAGTCTTTGAGAATCTGCCAGTCCGCTTAGAGTAAGATTTATGAGCTCTATTACTATAGCACTGATTAGATTTCTAAGCGATCAATTCGCGTCTTAGTCATTTTCATACAAAATTTTTGGCAGGTTATTATTAAAAAGCGTCCTACACGGAACATAAATGTTCAGAACTTCTGGTTGTATATCTTTGGCATGTGCTTCAATTCTGTTGCAATGTTGGTTCAAGACTTTGATGCAGTGATGAACAAGTAATTGATCTTTTCTTTCAGATTTTGATTTTTCTGTCAGTTTGTTTTGATCATTGCTCACTATTTTACTCCTATTTTCTTGTGATCATATGTGAAGAAAATCTTCTCATCAAATAGGTAACAGATGATATATGTTGTTTGATGATTTGATCGTATAAATCAGTACCAAGCATTGTAAAACCATATGTTTAGTGTCATTATATACTTATGCCTTATGCCTTGTGTTGTTTTTATTCAGGGGATTCTTTCATGGATATTCATTTATTACAGTTCTCATGATTTTCAACCATGCACTGAGGTAATGACGACATAAAAATTGTTTAGGGCTGGAAAATTTTTCCTAATTACTATTCTTGTGTAGCTAGCTGTTGGTTGGGGCGGAGCCAATTAGCCTGTCTTACGAGAGGCCCAGACCCAAAACATAACTTTTAGTGAAAAAAATAAAAAAATTTCGACATACATAACATGTAATATATATAACTAATATTTTTTGAGTGAAAGAAATACATAACTTGCTTGAGTACTTGAGGTATGGACTATACCATTTAAGTTTACTATTGTTTCTCACTCTCCCTATTGCGTCAGAGTTTTTAAACCACAGGTACAATTTGTTTGGGGGTTCACAACATTTTTCTTGATTTTATTCATTTGGGATTTACTTCTTTTTTAGTATTCTTTCCTTAAATATTAAAAGGATGGACGTATGGTGTTTGCTTTGAATTTTATTCACTTACATGAAAAGAAACTCTATAATCACTAACAAATGACAATTATAATTTAGTAGCACGAGATTCATACCTTAGGAATATAGAGGAATCTAGATTTGATCTCAATTTGAGAGTGAAGAAGAATGGAAGGAACTGTGAAAAATTTGAACTGTGAAATAAGAAAACCAAGTGGAGGTAGAGTAGGGTAGCATGTCTGAGAAGAAATAGAAAAATTAATAGGATGAAAAGTTTATTTTACTTTTACTATATCGATAGCTAGGGTCCCCAAAATAAGTTTATTTAACATAAATATACTTTAAAAGTTTGAAGTCACAATGACCCCTGTGGGTCATCCTCCTCCTTGGGGGTTTTTGAGATTTTAGTCTGTTGAGATCTCGAATCAATTATGGATATAGATAAAAAGACTTTATAAAGACTTGGACAATTTCTCACCCCATGATCTAGTTTTTGAGTAGGTTTTTATTCCAAATTCAAGACAGAGAGAAAGATGTTATGCTGAGTTGACTAATCAGTTGGGAAAGAAGTAGGAATATAGGGAGGAGGATTGGCTAAGAAGCATGCTGAGGTAATTTTGTTAACAGAAAATAATTTTCTATGAGGATCCCGTTCTCTGATTGCTACCTTTTAAGAGTGTAGGATTAGTTCTTTTGAATTGGATAACAGTCACACACTAGCTTCTGTTTTCGGTGTTCTATTATTCAACCATTTTCACTCCTTGTTTGGATGCTTCTCTCAATGATACCATTTTGGTGGAGTGTATAGGAACAAATGCCACGAATAATTGAAAAGACAAGGTTCACTCTAGAAACCTTGAAGGAATGTTTGGAGATATAACGAAATGGTCAAGTCTATGGGCTTTGATCATTGGTTTGATTTGTTGTCTCCAAAGTAGAAAGTTTTTATCATCTAGTTTTTCCGTAGTTTAGTGAGGGAATGTTGTAGGAGCTGAAGACAAAACAAGTGGAGGTTGATGAGGAGGAGGAATTTTGGAAGCCATGGAAACAAATCAATAAGCTCTGATACCGTATTGAAGTAAAAATAAAGGGATTAAAAGAACTAGAATTTGATATCTGGAAACTGAACAACCTGATTGAGCGTCTGTATACAGGCACTTATATACACACTCAGAAGCTCACTTAAACTGAAACCATTATAACCAGCTACAGTGACAACTGTCATCAGTTATTGTTCAACTAATAACAGGTGATAACTGCCAATGTAAAATATACATTAAGAAAAGATAACACCCTAAAGGAGTTGTACACTCACATGGAGTATGAGAGACCAAAGGATGAAACTACAACTTTTGACTGGTGATAAAAATGTGAATAAGCAAATTTCAGGAAGTGTCATCTGCCAATTGCATGAAACAGGTTTTATTTCCAGTTTATCTTTGGTGATTTCTATTTTCAACTTGTGTCATGCTTAACTTATTTTCATTTTACTCATCAAGTCCTCTTTTTCTGTCTCTACCTGTCTTACCTCATAAACTGCACAAAAAATGTGAATATCTCTTTTCAAGTTAATACTAGTAGAAGTTTTTGCTTTCTTGTTTATGTAATGAGTTTACATGGTTGTTTGTTTTTGCAGTGGAATTGCTGTATCAATGGTAATGAAGTATGCTGACAATATTGTCAAAGTAAGACTTGGGTTTATGATGTAATGATACTTTTTCCAGTTAATAGCATCAATAGAACTATAAACATTCATGAGTTTAATTAAGTTATGGGATTTTTTATAATTGGAGTTGTTCATATGATTAAACATGCTACATCCAAAATAAGTTTTTATTATTTGTTTGTTCATAGGATAAACTTTTCATTGTTTGTGTCTGGATTTTATGGTCACACATGCAGAATATAAAAATGGTGAAATGACTAAAATTGTGCAAGAATGTTAGATTAGAATTACACGTTCTTGCGGTATCTCTTGTTGCCTAGAGTGTATGATATTATTACTCACTGCAGACCCCCTCTATTCTTTATGTACAAAACTTTAGTGATGTTCCTTAGACGATTACTCAGTTTCTAAAGTTGTTAAATGAAAAAATATATTAAAATTTATAGCTTGTCTAATAGTCACTTACTCTCTTATATTATTTTATTACTTTTCTAACCATCATGCATGAAAAGGGAGAAATGATTTCTGAATTACGTAAGGAAATGCTCAGCATGATTGAGTATATAATGTGATTTACAAACTCTTATTTCAGGAAACTAGGAATACAAGAAAATGAGTCAGAAGATATACAAATCAGATACTAATCATTATCATCAGAAGTGGCCCCTAAATAAGATATATTTATCCTGAATATGATATACTTTTTGAAAATTAATTTTATGTATTTTGTGTTGATATCTCACATTGATGGTTACGGAGATTGGTCCAATAAAATCTTGTTAAGGTTCCTAGACCGTCTAATTGTATCAGAGTCCATTAGAAGATGAAATTCTAATATATGTGGTGGATAGTCTCAATAGACTCTCTAGTCTTTTAGTTTCCTGGTACATTTTGGTGAAACCACCTAGTAACGTTTTAAGCTTTGTTATGAGAAGTACTATTTATGTGTCTTCCAAGTTAGTTTTAGACATGTTTTATGCAAAATATGAACCTATATCATCACCTATATCATCACCTGTATCATCAGGTCTGTGATTAATGTTGGAGTTGCTGCTTAACTGAGAGAAAAACTATAAGTTGTAACCTCCATTATATAAACTAGTGAAAACACTTGCGTTCATGCGCATGTGTGTCCACTTTTCTTTAATAATAAAATGTAGAAAATTAATAAAAAAGTTTTATTATTTTTTGTAAGTAGTTTTTTATATGTGATATTTTATTATGAGTAGTTAATTGAATTTAAAAAAAAAATCATTGTGTTTATGATTTTTGAATTTGAATTTGATTTTGAAAATGAATTTAAGTAGTGTAGTCATTTGAATTTGAAAAAAAAATTTAATTATTTTTATTAATTATGTTTGTAAGGGTAAAAAAGAAAAAGTTGTATACACCAAATAACATTTACAAAACAGAACCATCTTTATATATAGCTATAGATTCTGTCATGAACTTATATTGAAATTCATTAATACTTCAATTAAATCAAGTTACTTCTGTGTGTGATTTCGCCTTGACCTTTCCTTTGTTTACCTTCTACATGTTCATTTGGAGGTTTCTTTATTATTGTTTTCTGTGTTTTTGTGGTAGACTGTCTAGCATTGAATTTGTTTATTGAGCTATTCCACAACAATTATAGTTGTGGCCAAAATCGAGATTATGAAAGTTTGGACTATCCTCACCTCTTGAACTCGGTTTTTGGATTGGGTTGTGGATCCAAATTCATGTTATAGAACTTCTTATAGATCTGATAATGGACTGCCCTCAATATACTTCACTGCAGCTTTCCTAGTACAATCTACCTAGCTTCATGTCTCTCCCAATGCTATATGAATAAAACAGTTCTACAGTCTTCATGTCCTAGATGTCCAGTCTCGAACTGTGATGAGATATCACATTGACTATAGGTATGAATAAAATAACTTTAGGTCACTCCTCTAAGGAAACAAAGAGAAGTGCTAGAGTTGCAGAAAGCTCAAATTTCTGCTGATGGAGCATGTGATAAACTTTGAAAGAGAAAAAGATGGAAAATCTTTCAGTTCAATGACGAGACTGGGTCTACACACTCATGATACAAATTGAAAGGAAAGATGTTATTGCAGTAACAGACACATTAAAACAAACTCTTAAATATTAGATGAAATTTATTGTATTCACAAATTTTGGTGGGTCTCACTTCTTATTTTGTGAGTTCCACTATGATTTTATAGTTTCTAATAAAATTTAACCAATAGAGTATAGAAGATGTCTGTAACATTGTGTGTTGCTAACATACTATTTTGCTCTACTTGAATGTGTCATTAGCTCCCTGGGAATTGGTTGTCTTTCTAAATCTTTCAGAATTTGCCTCTAATTTTGGCTTAGGAGACTGAGGCTAATATCCAAGTAATGCCATCAGGGCTGGACAAGAGGTTCTGAAAATGCTCATTTGAGCCTCCGGCCTGGTTGTTCTGTAGCCCCCTATCTTCTGTCAGAAATTCAGCTTCTAATTCTACTGTTGTTTGCAACAAAAATAAGATGCTCAGATAAGAAGCCTATGACAATTTGTTTCATTTCCCATTTGAGTATAGCTGTTGGAAATAAAACATGGCCAAGTTTGTTTAATCGGATCTTGAAAACTTGCTGGATTAGTGTAACAGAAAAACATGGAGCTATAAATTGTAGCCATCTTTTGTTTTTTCTCTAACTTTTGATTGCATTGAAAGCATCTTCATTGGAGTTTTAGGTGCTTACTCTATCTATTCTGGAAATTTTACGAAACAAAATTAATATCAATAGGATACAATCAGGGGTTAGATGAGTTGGAAATCTGAACGCATTGTCATACATAATGATTGTAATTTTAGAGCTTACTAAACTAACTGCACACAAGTTTTATTCTGTACCTACTGCTTAGAATTAGAGCTGCTTTATGATGATTGATAGTGCTTTCATCAAAAGTGATCTATGTGTGCTTGTGGTTGTTTTTCTTAGTTTATTCAAACGTTACGACACCTTTGATTATCTGAAGCACAAACCTTAGAGGTGGAATTCGAGTTTATAATTAGCTTTCCCGTTTGACACAGGTATATTCTACTTCAGTTGCGATGCTTCTTACGGCAGTTGTTTCTGTGTTCCTTTTTGGCTTCCATCTCTCACTTGCCTTCTTCCTTGGCACAGTGTAAGTTACTTTTATTATATCATGAATGTTCCTGCCATATTCTATCGTGTTTTTCTTCTCATGACCCAAGTATTGCACTTACACGATTACGTCATATTGTACCAGCAACTGAAATTAAAATGTTGAATATTTTTTAGTTTTTTTATGGCTTTGGCACTTAATTATAACTCGTGCTAAATTTTGATGTGCATGCCACGGGGGAATCGCTTTTAATGCTTCATTCTGTAGTCTCACATAAATTGCTTTAAACCCTTCTTCTCTTTTAATAAAAGTGTTAAATTATGTTTACAGTGTTGTCTCTGTTGCAATTTATCTGCACTCTGCTGGGAAGACGCAAAGATAACCATGAATTCCGCCTTCTGTCTTTTGTTTTTTATTCATTGTTGTTTAGCCTCGAGCAAATGAATGCATGTTGAACCTATTAGTTCATTGTAATAGTGTATACATTGAACTTTATTTTCGTATGTATCTCAACGAGGAAGTGACTGACTGGCTTAGGTTCGGTTGTCTTCATTGTGCTTCTTGATGCGTGAGATGTTCCCATGCTCCATCCAAAAATTTGAGATCCAAAAGGGGAAAAAACTATAAAACTATGGCAATTGCTTTCTGTATGCTTATGATGGCTTTCTGCGTTTCCATTTTATTGGAATGACGAAAGTAAACTTTTAAAAATTTTACGTTTTCCCTTAGAAAAATTGCTTATGAAATGAGGAATCTAGATCAATTTCTACAATAATCCATAATTAAAATTTAACTATTTTGAATTATTCGTTTGAAATATTGATTATGAAATGAAGAATCCAGAATAATTTCTATAATATTTAATCCATAATTAAAATTTAGCTATTTTGAATTATTCGCTTGAAACACTTAATGAATGCATCGTTCCGGAGTGACATTTCTAGAAAGGTTTATAATCTATTCCATAATCTTCTTTCCGAAAATCTTTGGAATAGAGACAAGCTGTGATATTTCTTCTCACTAACGTGAGAGGTTGGTCCACCGCATTTCTTGATACTCTGGCGACATGAATTTACTCTTACTCTTGAAACTTTTTCATACAAAGTTTCACACAATAAAATTAATGGTACAAGGATTTTTTCTTCTATTTTACCTAATGTTTGTTTAATGTGTATTTGGGTAGAGAATTTGGGATTGGGAATATTGGTGAAAAAGTACTTTTGGATTTGTGGCATTCAATAACATCACGAGGTTTGCATTTGGGAAAAGGACTTGCGAACTTAGCTGCGATGGACGAGCAAGGAGTGAATTCAAGGCCATTGTGACAAATGAGTTAAAGCTAGGAGCATATGTGGTCATGGAAATTACCCAATATGTAGTTTTTTTAGTGCAGTTGGAAATGGTTGTTAGTGTCTCTGAAACATGACACGAATAATTTCTTTTGAATAGTGTGTATGTAGCAGTTTGCGAAGAAAAGAGTAGAGGTTAATAACATTTTCTTAAATAAAAGACAAACTTCTTTCTTCATTTTTTCGTGTTGTTATCCATTCCATTGAACATTGACACCTGTATATTTAATTTTATTTTCAAGTGGAGGGGGAACATAAGTTGTTAGTAAGAAGTGGGAATATCGTGAGAAATGGTTGGCATAGGATGCATAGCGGGAGTGGGAGTTTTTCACCCGAGCTGGCACCATCATCGAATTCGAATCCTCGCTTCTAAATCTGAAGAAGTAGTAAAAGTAACACGGTGGTGGTCGTTGTGCTCTGCGTCTGCACACGAGACTCACCATCGGTGCCGAGTTTGGCCCAGGCGTCCGTGTTGTGTGCCTGACAATAGAGACGCCGGGGAGGAAGGAACCTCTACTTCGGAGCGACTGGAGTTAGAATGGAAGCTCCTCACCAGAAGGGTTGGAGATTCCGGAATAATTTCTTCGTGTTTGGTCGGTCTCCTCACCGGCGTCGCTGTCGTGCTCTTCAATTATGCTGTAAGTTAACTCGCCGAATGCGATAGATTCTTCATTCATGCTCTCTATTCATATTCGTATTCGTATTCGCATTATTTTCCTATTTTCATGTAAGGTTCATGAAATTCGCGATTTGTTCTGGGATGGGATTCCCAATCGTGGCGCCTCATGGTTGAGAGAAGCGCCTATTGAGACAACATGGGCACGGGTAGTACTAGTTCCGGCTTTTGGAGGCGCTGTCGTGTCTGTGCTAAACCTTCTTCGTACACGTTTTGATTCCTCTCTCCAACAAGATCCTTTCCTCCAAACACCATCTGCCTACCTCAAGTCTGCTTCCCGCCCTTTCATAAAGGCTATGGCTGCTTCTGTTACTTTAGGCACCGGCAATTCCTTGGGTCCGGAGGGTCCCAGCGTCGACATTGGCACTTCCATTGCCAAAGGCCTCTCTCCTTTCTTTCACAATGGTAAGACTTCCGGCAGAATGCTCTCCCTTCTCGCTGCTGGATCTGCTGCTGGCCTCTCTGCCGGTATCTATTCTACATCTTTTGCTGTTGCTTTTACCAGTTTCATCACGTTTCTGGGAATGGGATTATTCTCATTTCTAATTTATATTTCTTATCAGGTTTCAATACTGCTGTTGCCGGTTGTTTTTTTGCTGTCGAGTCTGTCTTGTGGCCATCACCTGCAGATTCATCTTTACCACTTACAAATAATACTTCCATGGTCATACTAAGTGCTGTCATAGCTTCTGTAGTTTCTGAGATTGGCCTTGGCTCTCAACCAGCCTTTAAAGTTCCAGATTATGACTTCCGGTCTCCCGGTGGTATGTCATCATGGAATTTTTCTTTCAAATGATTTATAATTTCACCCAATTTCTGTTTTCACTGATACAATTTGTCGCATTTACTCATTGCTTTCTTCTGCCCTGTTATATATTACCAAAGTATTTCATTAAGTGGGGCCATTTATTGACGTCATGTTTGATTTTGAGGAGAGAATAAGATGAAATGGAAATAGAGAAGAAATAAATTGAGAAAACAGAAATAGGTAAAAAGTAAATTTGAATGTTTAGTTGTTTTGTAGAGTAGAAATAAATGAGAAATAAAGAGGAAGTTTTTTAGAGTTGTGTAATTTAATTGTTTTGATAGGAAATAAGAAGAGAGATAGAAAGATGAAGAGAAATAGGTGAAAAATAATACAGTGGGTCCCACCATTTTAAAAATTATTTATCTCCTCTTCACTCCACCCAGCTATTTTATTTTCATCTTCGTCCATCGTCTCCCATCTCCACAACCAAACAAGCCATAAATGTGTAATATGTTTACTGAATTGGTTTATCAAAACACTATTTACTTAACTGACTGAGCCTATCTGATAAACATACTTTTAAAGATTGCAGTACCCGGGTGTTTCCTTTCAAACTTGGTTTAATGTAGTCAAGTTTTAATACTAATTATAAATACAAGTTATCCTTTTAGGGTTTCATATTGGATTATTGAACATCTTGGGCATAAATTTCTTAGAACGACTATGCTCACCTTGTCACTATGGTCATTGTTGTTAACAATACTTCTGCCAGTTAAGCCAATACTATTGCTTCTTCACAGTTCCTCCATTTTGACTGCTGAAAAATTTCTTTTATTACCAACATTGCTGCTGCCACCGCTGCTATTTTTGTTCTTATTGGTTCAAGAATTGTTTGCACCGCTGGAAATCAAAATCTATGACTGCTTCTAAATCTACAAGAGTCACAGGTGCATAGTCTCACTCCTCCGGAATCTCCTAGTTTGGCCTTCAGAATTCTGGAAGCAGAGCAATATCGTAATGGCATTACATTTATCATACTTTTGCAAGATTTTAAACTCCAAAATGGAAAAAAAAAGGTTATTTGTGTAGTTCAATGTGATTTCATTTGTAAATTACTGCTTGTAGAAATTCAGGTTTGGTATTGTATATTCTCTAGTGATATTTAAGTCTCTTTGAAAAAGAAACTGGGTAATAATATTCTCTTGAACTATTTATTTTGAAACTCAAGAAAGCAAAAAGCTAAATTCTTTGTGAACATTTCTTGCTATTCTCAATCTGATGGGTAAGCTTTAAAGCGAGAGTATTCAACTTCATTTCAGAGCTCCCGCTGTATCTATTGCTGGGTATTTTATGTGGCCTGGTGTCATTGGCCCTATCTAGGTGTACGTCATATATGTTGACTATTGTTGACAATCTGCACAAGGTCACTGGCTTTCCAAGAGCTTCATTCCCTGTATTGGGAGGCTTATCGGTTGGGTTGATAGCATTGATATATCCTGAAATCCTCTACTGGGGTTTTGAGAATGTTGACATTTTATTAGAATCTCGGCCATTTGTTAAAGGCCTTTCCACTGACCTATTGCTTCAGCTAATAGCCGTCAAGATAGTTGCAACTTCTCTGTGCAGGGCTTCTGGATTAGTAGGGGGGTATTATGCCCCATCTCTCTTTATTGGTGGCGCAACTGGGATGGCCTATGGAAAATTAATTAGTTTGGCTGTTGCTGAGTCTAATCCCATGATTAACTTGTCTGTGTTGGAAGTGGCATCACCACAAGCTTATGGCCTGGTACTATTCTCTTTTTTTTGTCTATATATATTTTACCATTTAGTATTTTATTATTCCATCATATTTTTCTTCTCTTTGAGAAGGATGGTGAACTATATTTTTCCAAGATAATTTCCATGGGTGTACAAACGAGCCATTTCCTAGAGGAATTTTCTTTTCTGTCTGTACCTGATCACGAGTTTTTAACATTTCAGAATTTTAAATCCAGACATGGACCATAAGGTTTAATAGTTTGATGTTAGAGTCGTCCGTAGTTCTTTCGTGTTATCTTGGGAGAATCTCTTGGATATCTGTCCTATAATCTGCTTATCCTTCTCCATTCTTTACAAGTGATGTTCTTTTGTTAAAAACCTTTTTTTTATCAGGAAAATCTTTTGTTAAATACCTGATTAAAAGAAGGATGTCTTGGGAACATTAAACGTTATTTACACAAGTTGGCAATTTAGACTATAAATGTATTAAGGGAGATGAAAGGTACTCTCTCTTGCTTGTGAGTATCTTCAGTAAATAAAAAAAAGTAGTTTACCTAATAAATTTTAAATTCCGAGAGTGGTGGTTTGGTTCATTCCTTGTGTTTTTGCTATTATCTTTGCATTTTTTTTACATTACAAGGGTATTTGTTTTGTCCTCCTTTTATTTTTGACTTTATGTGTTTTCATAGGCCACTTCAAAATCACTACCATCTTTTACAATTATCAATATAATGCTATACTATGATGTGGTTTGAGTTTGTTTGTTTTAGAACAGGCTCCTATTAGCACTTACAAGCTAGAGATATGAGTCATCATATGTGATATGACCATAGTTCTTATTTAAGTTTTGGACAATCCTTACCTTACAAGTTATTTTTGTAGAGTTGAATTAAAAGTCTTAAGCTCAAACACTAAAGATGATATTAGAGTTTATCTTAAATTTGTTTATTAGACCACATTTATTGTGTAAACTCAAGATGTCTATTGCTATTTATGAGGAGGTTAGTTATAATGCTATGCTACCTGCATTTGTCTACACTCCAAAGGCCTAGTCCTAGGTGTGAGGGGAGGTTGTTGAGATCCCCCATCAACTAGTTAAAAAGCTATCTTCACATACTTTTGGGATGTTATCTTTATTGTTAAATGTTATCATTATCCCTAGACGTCTTGATCGTTCCATGGTTCAATATTTGGACAAAGTTCATGCTCTCCTACATGACTTCAATGAATTGTTGCCTCCTGCCTCCACTCTTGCTCAAGAATTAGAACAATGCAAGACTTTATTTATGTTCTTGGCTCTTTATGGACTTCTCTAAAGACTATCCGATTGTTCGTGATCAAATTATGGGATCTTTAAATGTGTTCGCTTTGACCTCTGCTTGGTCCACCCTCCTGTGTTGGGCAAGTCATCCTCTGACATATCTTTTTCTGTCTCCATTATTGACTCTTTAGTGTTGGTATCTCAATGTGATGACCGCAACCGCTCTAATAAACTTGGCAAGAGTCGTCCCAAATGTGATCATTGCCACAAACTTGGCCATACAATTGATTAGTGATATGCGTTGCATGATCGTCCTCCTTGGTGTGCTGTTGTTTCCCAGATTGCTCCATCTCCATCCCCTGCTTCGGGTCCCATTCCATCTGGTAGTTTTGGTTTGTCTGCTATCTTCCATGATTTTATGAAATGGTATGAGGAACATTAGGCCTCTGGTTCCACTGCTACCGTTGTGCACATAGGCCCTTCATTTGATGGTCTCACTCAGTCCATTTTTCTTGGTCCTTGGATCCTTGACTTTGGGGCCAGAAATCACATCTTTGGTAATAAGTCTCTTTCTCAAGCCCCATCTCATGGTATTGGTACGGTTCATCGTTTCACTATTCTTTCTATTGACAATATCCTTTATGCCCTTAAATCTTCATTTAATTTATTATCCATTAGTCCTCTCACTCTTTCCTTTGATTGTGTCATCTCTTTTAATAAAGATTCAATTTTCTTACTGGACAAAAGTTCGGGGCGAATCATTGGTATTAGATGAGTTTCATGACCTTTACCATCTTCAGACTTCACGTTGGCTCGGTGGTAAATTCCCCTTCTCTTATCCATGCTTAGTTGGGTCACCTTAGTCTCTCCAAACTACAAAAACTTGTCCCATATATATCTAGGTTGTCCACCTTGTCTTGTAAATTGTGTCAAGTAGGCAAACATAGTTGTAGTCCTTCTCCCAAGAGTGTATCCAGTAGAGCTTTGTCTCCTTTTGTTTTGGTTCAATCTGATATTTGGAAACCGAGTCGTGTTAAGTCCACTTTAGAATTCCAATATTTTGTAACTTTTATAGATGATTATTACCGTTGTACTTGGTTATTCTTAATGAGAAATGTTTTATATTTTTCAATCATTTTACATTGAAACTAAAAATCAATATGGTGTTTCTATTTGCACACTTCGTTGAGACAATGCCTGTGAGTATTTTCTCATTTTTTCCAGACTTTTATGGCTTTTCACGGTATTCTTCATCAGACCTCATGTGCATACATGTCATAACAAGATGGGGTTGCTAAGTGTAAGAACAAACATCTTATTGAAACAACTCAAACCTTTTTACTTCCTGGCCAAGTTCCTCATCAATTTTGGGGTGATGCATTTCTCACTATGTGCTATCTCATCAATCTCATGCCATCCTCGGTTTTAGAGAACCAAATTCCTCATTCTATTTTACTCTCGTCAACTTCTCCACTCCTTATCCCATTGAGTCTTCAAGTCTACATACTTTGTCTATATTCTTACTCTTGGCTTTGATAAGTTGTCTGCTCTATCTCACAAATATGTCTTTTTAGGTTTCTCTCTATCTGAAAAAGGGTAAAAGTGTTTCTCACCTTCCCTTCATTCAATATGTAATCTTAGCTGATGTTACCTTCTTTGAGTTTTTTCTCTCTTTTAAGTCCACTTCTCTCTCTTCTAATAGTCCAACTACCACCACCACCCTCCTCCTGCCTTGGTTACCATAGTTGTGTCCGATATACCACCTAATCCACCATCGTCATCTCATCTTTGAGTGTACCATCGCCAGCTACATTTGTATCCTTCAGCTGGGCCACTTACCGACTCTTCCTTGGTGCCACCTGTTTCGTCCCCTCCAACCCCATTACTTGACTATAATCTTCCTATTTCTCTTCAAAAAGGTATATGTTCCACTTGTAATCCTTCACCACATTATATTGCTATAAGCTATCACTAATTGTCTCCATCCCTCTATACCTATCTTTCTTCTATTTCTTCATGTCAATTCCTTAAATTGTAGGTGATGCTTTACCCATACTAGTTGGAGATAAGCTACGATTACTGAACCGTGTGCTCTTCAGAATAGTGAAACTTGGGATCTTGTTCCTTTTCCTTTTCGAAAATCTATTGTTGGTTGTAGGTGAATCTTTGCTGTCAAAGTTGGGCTATTGCATTCCAAGCCCATTTGACTCACCCATGGATCCCAATATCAAACTTCTACCTCATCAGAGATAGCCACTTTTTGATCCCGATAAATACAGAAAAGTGGTTGGCAAATTGAAGTACCTCATAGTTACTCATCATGACATTTCATTTGCAGTGTGGTTAGGCAATTTTTTAATTCTTCAAGTACAGGACACTGGAATGCAGTTATTCACGTACGTTTTGAAGTATATTAAAAGTGTCCATGGAAAAGATGTTTGTTATATGGTCACAATAATCTTACTCATGTTGGTTATTCAAATGCAGATTGGGCTGGGTATCCTTCTTAGAAAAGATCCACCTCTGGATATTGTGTCTTTATTAGGGACAATTTGATTTTTTGGAAAAGCAAGAAGTAGAGTGTAGTAGTAGGATCTAGTGCAGAAACATATTATAAAGCTATGGCTTTTGCCACATGTGAGCTTATTTGACTCAAATAATTGCTTAAAAAATTGAAATTTGGGGAGTTTACTTAAATGACTTTGATATGTGATAACTAACTTATCCTGCATATTTCCTCAAATACAGTATTTCACAAGAGGATTAAGCATATTGAGATAGATATTCACTCTTTCAAAGAAAATATTGCATCTGGAGACATCACCACTTAAATTTGTTAACTTTAATGATGAGTTGGCAGATATCTTCACCAAATCGTTGTGAAGTTCTAGAATTGATTATATTGGTAACAAACTTGATTGATATGATTTATATGTACCAACTTGAGGGTAGTGTTAGATGTATTTAAATATATGGTCATTGGTCCATCTCTTTGTTTTTGAGGCATTTATATATATATACATACATACATACATACATGTTCCTCTGCTGTATTTTATACACAAAGATTACTTTATGATTCTTCACCATATATTTGAACAATTATAAATTGATTTTATGTGGTTGAGTCAGATTCTAAGTTCTTATTCCAAGAAATAAAATGAAAACAATTTTTATCTTGCAATATAAAATCTAAAGCACTGCATAGCATAAAAATGATTCCTGTTATGAAACAATGAAGATATGCCTATTCATAATTGAAGGGATGAGAACTTAAATAGGATGTTTAGGCAGTGTGTTTGAGTGATTTCTCAACAAGAAAATGCTGAGGTTAATGGAACTTTTAGTTTAGGCTTTCAAGATTCCATAAAGGGAGAGATTATTGTTGAAGAATGAAGTTCTTGTTTTAGGTAGGCTAATCATAAAAGCTTACCAATAAAATATTCAGGAGTGTGTCTGATCAATACTATTTAAAGACGGTTAATTCTACTATTTTGATATTCCGAATGACAAAAGCTTTCCTAGGTGATTAAACATATATATTCGGGTATTAATCCTACTATTTAAAGGCGGTTAAAAAGGAAACTAAATTATAAGGAAATAAATATGTATCAATAAAATTGAAATGTTGGTACAAGGAAATATAGTTCCTCTCAAACTGGTAAGGGAATATCTATCATTGCCAGTTTGCAGGAAAAATCTTGGAATTTCAATGCTAATGGAAAATTTATTATTACAAAGATGCTTCATAGGAGCTGTATATTTTATTGAGACTGTCAAGATCTTTATCGAATATAGCCACAAATCCCTCAGGCTATGGCCAGAAATTGTGCTTGACCTCGCAATTTTGATTTGCTTCATGCTTCTCCATGTCTCCATGTCTCCATGTTTCCCCCAAGAACATACAGTGTTCTAAAGTGGACCCTCTGTCCATAGTGTACCTTCATAGAGTCTCTATCTCCTTTTACAGAGCATCCTTCTTCTTGGGCTTCCTTTTAGATACTGAAATTTTTTTATTTATTGACTACAAATCTCTCTTGTAGATAATGCAACTTGTATAACCACGCTTACTGCAAAGATGATCATATTGAAGTTCTTTCTGCAGGTTGGAATGGCTGCAACCCTTGCAGGAGTTTGTCAAGTGCCACTTACTGCAGTTTTGCTTCTGTTTGAATTAACACAGGACTATCGGATTGTTCTACCACTGCTTGGAGCTGTAGGGTTGTCTTCATGGATTTCATCTGTACAGATAAAAAGAGATGACAGAGGGGCAAAAAAAGTCGAGTTAGAAAATTCAAATTCTTCTTCACTTTCAGAAATATCTTCTCGTAGTTCAATTGAGTCATCTGCTGGGAATACCTCTGCTGAAGGTGCACCATATTTGAGTAATTTGTGTCAAGTGGAAAGTTCACTCTGCGTAGAGGATGATAATGTTGAAACAACATATATTGTAAGGAGAACATTTGTTTCGGAAGCCATGAAGACGAGATATGCGACGGTTTCAATGTGCACTCTGCTTACAGATGTGATAGATCTCATGCTTGCAGAGAAGCAGTCTTGTGCGGTAATTGTTGATACTGATGATACATTAATCGGTTTCTTGACACTTAGAGACATTCAAGAGTATGGTAAATTTGCAAAAGCAAGAAGCAGAAAACACAAGGTACTAGAATCCAAGTTTGATATTAATTGGATGTGAAATCTACATATTTTTTTTTTCAACTTGAAGTAATCAAGATTATTTACACTTACAAGCTAAATATCGCAATGAGAATAAAAGTAGTCTAAAAAACCTCATTGAATCTATAGATCCCAAGATAATGGTCGATGGATATGCTATTGAAATTGTATCTTAATTTTGAGCTTGCAATTTTATAACATCAATTGTAGTTGATAGACACTCATCGTGGAGAACTAAGTTCTATTACCACAAATTGAACCAATCACTGATTAAAAACCAGCACTCCTTACACAAATGTAGAAATAACAAATATAGGTTCTCTATACTTGTAAGTTTTAAAAGTGCCTTGTGGATGAATTGCTTTAAGATATTATGCTTTGCATTATTGTGTTTCATTTGTAAATGATTGGTAGCACAAGTAAATATTAAGGGTGGAAAAGAGTGGCTACCTATCTGCGCTCCATAAAACATGAAAATTTGACCGTTTTACGATTGTTTGATCCAAGCTAAATCAGTCGGAGAAATGCTTACAGTATGATTTGGTGTTGCCTTTACTAAACTACTTTGTTGTTGCTTCACAAATCTGATTGTTTGAATCTTCCTCTTACAGGAGCTTTTAGTTTCTGAATTATGCCTTTTAAATGGAGAAATATGCAGCGTGCCATGGACAGCTACACCTGATATGGAACTTCTTTATGCTCAAATGATTATGAAGGAGCGCGGAATCAATCAAGTTCCGGTCGTGAGGAATATCTATGAAAGAACGTATCCAGTTGGCATTATAGACACTGAGAGTATCAGTCTAACCTGCAGGTTCTATTACTTTCTCGAATAATAAATTTCACTAAGGACCTGTTTGGAGAAAGAAATCTATAAACATATCGATAAGAAAAAAAATATGAAAAAAATGAAATCAGTTCTCTTATAAGTTAAAATTAGTAATACTTTAATTAATTTGTAAAAGCTATTTCGCATTAGCTTTTCCAAAATCTGATTTCTGATTTATACATAAACTTATTTTAGTTTTTTTTTCCAAACAGGTCCTAACTGTTCTTGAAATTTTCTGAAATTACATAAACGTTTTCTATTTCTACACTAATCTCTCTTGATTGTTTGAAAAACATTATTCTGACAATCCTTACAGATAGAGGTGAAATTGTTTCTCCACTCCCATGGGTTTTGTCTTGTGTCCCATGGGGTGAGTGAAAATCAAAATTGCCCTCCATGTTTGTTTTGTTGTGTAAAAAAAACTTTTGGATGGTATAATTTAAAAGAGAATTTTAAATTATATAATTTAATAGTTTCTTTTATGCAAAAATTGTTTTTTGATTATGTAATTCAGAAGACATTTTCCGATTACATAATCTAAAAATCTTTTTTCATACAAAAAATTATTATTGATTGTAGGAAGTATTTTTGGGATTAAATAATTTAAAAGTTTTTTTTTAAAAAAGGATTTCGGAGTGTATAATAAAAAATCATGTTTTTTTGAAAAAAAAATTGACTTTGGGATTATATAATTCATAAGATATTTTTCTTCAAGATTATTAATTTATAAAATAATTTTAACTTTCAAATTAGAAAAAATTATTCTTTCATAGTGTGTACGGAAGTCAATACTTATTATATACAAAGTGCAGAAAGAAAATATGACATAAAGAAAATATGGGGTGAATAAAGAAATTCCCCTTATAGGCAATGAAGTGCTGCTACCAAATACCCACAATAAAGAAGTGCCAAAATGTTAATTCTTTTATATAATTTTATCATATTTTTACATTATTTTATATAATTAAGTTGAAATTATTGTTTTATTGCCGTTTTATTTTCAATTTAAAATGTGAGATATGATTAAAAATGAAATATGTTACCAGTTAAGTTTTACTTATGTGTTGCAATTACAAATAGGCCTAACCTTTCGGGTTCTGAAATTAAATATGCAGTGACTTTTGGTTAGTCGTTAAATGCATCAACATTTGAATTTGTTATATAAATATTATTTTAGTATGATTTTTTTTTAGATGTTACTATTTTAAAAAAAAAATTTACTTAAATATATTTTTTCCATATTATTTACATATGTATCACACTTCATCATGATATCTGAGAAATTAAATTCTAGTATGTGAGAAATTAAATTCTAACTTACGTTATCTTGTTGGTTGATTTTACTATTGATTTTTGTGGAACTGAATTCTGAAAAAGCTATTTTAATTGTTTTTCCTTTTGTTATTCAAAATTATATTTAGATACTAAACTAGAAGTTACTGGGCACATTTAGGAACCAAAAGATTATTCAGCTTTACAAATGTAGATGCGTACCCAATAATATTCAGTTTGTTGTAACATATCAATGTAATGAATTTATGTGTGAAAAACTTGGTGAGAAAATTAGAGAATAATTAATGTATCCTCTTCCATGCTTTCTCTTTGATATAGCTTTTCGTAATTATTTGTTGTTGTCAAGTGCAGTGCTTTGGCCGCCAGACAAGCCCTCAGCTAATAGTTCACTCTTTGGGAGGCTCAAAACTCTGCTCTGATCTCATATTTATTGGTTTTCAATTGTGAATCTCGTCCAGTTGAATCGCGCCTTTTATTATAGTGTTATAGTGTTACCCCTGACATTTCATTTTTAATACAAAACATTTTTTTTTATAACAACATTTTAACATAAATTTGGTAGTTTTCCATTAAAGTCTTTCTGATTAGTGTTGTAATCATGTTTTTCAAAAAATATTCTTACAAGAAAGTGAAAGTCTTACTCTGCCTAGAAAAATATTTAATAATCTAAAAATATAAAAATACCCTTGTTAGTTCATTCAAAATCATTATATAGACTTTTAAATATTTTTATTAAATATGATAAATAACAAAATTTAAGAATAAATATTAATAAATATTCTTAGTATACTTCTAATAATTTTAAAAGTATTTTAGGTATAAAATATTTTATTTTGATTTTCAAAATATTAAATTTATAGTTCTTCAAAAAAATAATAATTTAAAATCGTCAAGACATTAGATAACAAATCATTACAAGTACTATGTAGAATATCCGAGAAACATTTTAGTAAAACCTTAAGAAGTGTATGAATTAATGTCAATGAAAATTTTATTAATGTTCAAAGTTAAATAAAAAAGTATTAATAATCATACCTATATATTTATAATTTTAAAGCGGATATATTATATTTTGGTCTCTCGGTATGTCAAGTCAATTTTAGTCTTACAACATTCCAACATTTAATGTTTTTAGTCGCTGGAGTGGAATTAAAATCACATTTTTTTAAATGTGGAGGCTACAAATATTTTTTGGGAGGCTAGGATATATTTGTTGATTTTAAAATTTATGAAAATATTCTTACAACTAAATGTATCGAAATTATAATTTGATTAAATTCGTTTTTAAAATTTATATTAACTTACATTCTAGAAAGTGTTATAATAAATTATTTATGAATATCAGGTCTACATTCTTTTATAAAACATTCATATGTTATTTAATTGAATTCATATAATTTAGTTAGAAATGAGAATAATATTTATCTTAGTTCACACGAAAAAATTTATTAATAATTTCGAATCGGTCATTGCGGAAATCTTATTTTAGAATGCTTAAAACATGACAATTTATAAAGTTTCTATCATTTCTAAAATAAAACAGATGACTTTCATTGACATTTTCACAAAAATATTATTGCAACTAAAATTAGTCAATCTAAAAAAAACTAAAAATTTATCATTACACTTGAAGATATATATGATTAAGAAAATACTCTTATTGAGTTAAAAAAAATTGTTCTAAATACTAATAATGTATATATCCAGAAGAGTTTTATTAAAACAAACATAAAAATGTTTTATTAATGTGAATCTTTACCTGCAAGGAAACTTGTGTATAAATATTCTCAAGAATGTCTATGATTAACAAATGGATTTTAGTTATTCCCATAAATCATGATTGCCAGGATCAACGATTCTTAGAAATGGTGATTCTTGAAAATTTATGATTTTCAGAGTTAGTATTGGTATATAAAAAATTATCCTTTACCAAATACCTACTTGGTTAAAGTTACAGCTCATGGTCAAAGTTAATTCTCCATAGTCTTTAGATGCCATCTTTCATGCTTATTTTGATATTTTCCACCTTAACAGATAACTCTAACTTGTGATCCTCAACAGCTTTCAAAACTGAAAGCAGGTTGGACCTATAAATTTCGCACTTCCGATTTGCACACTCAAGCTCATTCAGAAGTTTTCTAATATTTGTATCCATATCATCCTGCAGGACATAAAGCAATGTAATTATAATAAACACAGCATGCATGTGCGTGAATGGATATTTAAACTAATCCAGTGATACTATAAAATCTGATAAGATTCCAACTCCCCCCATCCCCCAAGAAAGTACATCTAGGGGAAGAATAACATGTCCTAGATAGAAAAATGAAAAGATCCGTCAAGTAAAACAGTAACGAAGTTTTTAAACCACTTTCAATATATAAATATTTTTAACCTTCCTCAATCAAATTCATGCATGCAAGAACAAAATGGGCTTATGAACTAGAAATCACGCTTTTCGAGAAATTTAACAAGGACCAAAATAAGCACATGCTTCTGTTCCAACAAATAGCATAACTCTAGACAGAAAGGTTTACAAAAATGTTAAGCTAGAGTGGATATCTGACAATATCCATTCAATAACGGTTAATTATGAGATCTAAGTAAATGCATCCTGCAGAATGAATAACCATATAAAGGTGTTATTCCACAGATCATGTTAATTTGTAAATGTTTAATTTGGCTTAATAAACTCCAAATGTTTATTTCAAATATCTGTTTAGATGATGTGTTGAATTCATAACTACTGGTGTTCTCTTGTTTTTCTTGACTTCATAACACAAAAAGTAAATTTTGTATCACCAATCATAGCCTCAGAACAAAAAATTTAAGAATCTGTAGATCCGTGCTCCTCATAACATCATAATACCAACATTCACAATGTACATTATGTACATACAAATGTAATTAACATTAATTGCTCAAAACCCACAACTAAGACCACATACCATATCTTAATTTATAGAAGATTCTAAGCATGACCAAGACCAAATCTGAGATTATGAGATGATATGTAGTGAAAGTATTTTTCATATTAGCGTTGAGATTAAAAAAATATAACAGATGAAAACTAGGTTTCACACAAATATGCATACTTGATTAACTCAGAAATATGATTAAGACAATTCTTAAATAAGGGGAAAAGTAATGCACATCACACAATCGTCGGAGAAGTAATATGGCTGGCAAAATAGCAATCCCAGAGGAACAAGGAAAACTGATGAATAGGTTATTCATATGTGCATTGAGTTTTGCAAGGATGCACCAAACCTTAAAGAGCTTGGTTAGATAAGAGAAACCAAACAAGAAAAAGTAATGTTCTTAAATATTATCTTCTCTAAATATATTAAATTATCAATTTGCTTCTTAAAATATGTTACTAGAATTTAGTCATATTTAACTCAACAAGTCATAATTAATGTAGGCCCAATCCTCAAAGGATTACATTTTCTTCATAGTAGCTAATTGATGTAAATATTCTACGGAAAGTATATTTGTACCAAATAATTTGTTCAGACATAAAATAGGCAGTTTAGAGCAGAAATATACCATAAGTATTTAACTTCCCTATAACTACATCATATCAATAGCTAAGATGCTCACCATTTAGAAAATAAATTAAACAGAACAAGTGCTAAAATGAGTGCTTCAATGGTTTTATTGAAGTTTTATCTCTACTAAATGTAGGATCAAACCACCACCCTTAAAGATGCAATTAAGAAAACCTCCAAAATGGTGTTGGAAATAAGAGTATTTAGATGTTTATTATCTTTCCAATTAGTTTAGTTATTGTTTGCTTAGTCCAATGAACCTTAGGAAGTTATGATATTTTAATTGTTCTCCTGAAAATAGTAGTGTTGTTATTTATTATCTTTCTAACCATTCTTGTAATAAATAAATAAATTTGTTGAGTGGAAAAAACACTCGAGCACATGTAGAAAATTTCCTTGATCTTTTCCTCACATGGTATCAGAGCTATCAATCTAAGAGGCTCTACTTCAGCAAAAAATTCTTAGCAAGCTTGACTGATAGATATTCAGGCAGCTATCAGAATTCCAATTACTTTTCCAGTGACACTGGCAACTTTCCAGTTTCCCTTCTCATTTTCTCACATGTGGACTAGGGGATGACTGCAACTAAGGCAACTTACCAACATTCTCTCCAATGCTTAGGGCTACTGGGATAGAACATTACAAATGTAGGTAACTCAACAATGGATCAAGGATATGTTAATCTAAAGATAAAGGAGGATCTTTAGAAATATCTAAAGGATAATTGTTTTTATGATGATGACTCTAAAAAAGAAGGAGAAGAATATCCTGTGATTGAGGTTTTGAAGTCTTATGGAAATTTTAATCTTGTATTTTGCGTATATGTTTGCTTGTAATAGTTAGGAATCATGTTAAAGATCATAACATGCACACAACTCTCCCTTAAACTTTGAAAAACCTTTTATTTTTCGTAAAAAACATTTAGCTTCAAAATAATTGATTATCTCGAGCAATAATCGATTATTATAAGTGAAATATTATCTCGCGTTGTTTTATGAAATCAATTTGCTCTCTGGAATAATCGATAAGAAATAATTGATTATTCTAAACGTTTTTAGAAAAACTTTTTCATATTTTATAGAACCTTGCACTCATCTTTGCCTATAAATATAAGGAGTCCGAACTTTCAAAAATAACCTAGAGAGATCATAGTGAAAGTTGCTCTGCTGCTAGTATCCAATCTTGCTTCATTTTTTGTGGTTATTCAAAGGAAGTATTCATTTTTTGAGATTTTTCAAAAGAGGTGATGTTCTCATTCTTTGTGGTTATTCAAAGGAGGTGTCTTCATTTCTTGTGGTGTTTAAGGAAGGTGCTTGTTCATCTCTTGTGTTTTTAATAGAGATGTCATTTCATCATTTGTTTTGTACAAAGGAAGTGTCTTTATAAATCTTCCTACTATCTTACTCATTCTGCAAACACTATATATATGTTGATCTCAAATATAAGCAAAATTGTATTTCCAATGACCCTTTTTTATATTCTATATCAAGTTCTAATATAAGACTTTTTACTAAATTAGGTTGTGTTTTGTGATTTTATGAAAAAAGATTACATGTGGAATGATTTGGAGTAAGAGAAAATGGATTAATAATAGCTTGGCCTCAAATAATGTGACTGAGGGAGTGTTTCTTCCAAATACTGCAATGATTACATATCAGGACTAATAAACAAACAAAATAATAACAAAAGGTGATTGAAGAATTAAGAGTGTCAAGTAACAAACCGTGAGAGCTAAAAATGTTATCTCAAAGACCAACTTTCTTAAAATATTATGTTGTTAGATGAAGGTTTAAGACTAGTTATTATTAGAAAATGAAATTTAAGCCTAGCTCAGTCCCACAAAACTGGTTTATAAGGTGAAGTTTGTATCCACTTATATATTATAATTTAATGATATCTCCAGTTGACATAGGATATCCAACATATTCTCTCACGTCGAAAATTGGATATCTTGAGTATGAGAATAAATATATATGAGTTGTCTAATAGTAGATGACATGATGGACCTAACAAATCTCACTAGGATAGGTTCTAATATGATATTAAAAAGTGAAATTAGCCTAACTCAACCTTGCTTGCAAGATAAGATTGATAACCACTTATGCATTATAATATAGTCATGTCTCTAGTTAATATGTGATCTCCATCAGTAATATATCTTTAACCCCCATCATACAAATTCCTTAGAGCTTGAGGGTTGCGACATGGTAGCCAAAGGTTTTTCTATCTTGTGATGTAATTGAACTTTATTTATAAGAATTTGAGTGGTAGGGATCAAACTCCTAACCACCTGGTCATAGTAGCTCTGGAACCATTTCAATATACAAGATTGGTTAGATGAAGATTTATATCATAATACCTTAAGCTATTAGGTGAAGGTTCAAGATTTGTTTCATATAAGGGTGCATAAAATAGTAAAACACAGTCAATACATCCATCATTAAAGAGGTTAAATAATATTTATCAAAAGGAAATCTGACCTTAGACGTATGTTGGCTCAAGCATTCTTCCTGGCATGCACTTGTGTAATTAGAATGACTTTCATCATTCGGCACATGACTCCTTAATTTTCCATTGCTGATAGGAATTCTTCCCTCACTTTGCATTGCCTGAGAAACTCTTTTTGCAGCTTCATGTAAAGCATCCATCGCAACGTCATAAGTTTCAGCAGAATGTGCGCCTTCATCAACAAATTTAAAGGCCTCATGCCGAAGGGTGTTATATCTAACTGTATGAGATTCCAAATAGTAAGCATATACATCACAAGAATGTTCTTCTAATATTACATTGCTCTTTGCATTTCTTGTCCAACGTTTCAATATATAATGAGATGGGAGAGTAAGCACATTGGTTACTCTAAAGACTGCCAAAACATGTCTGCAAAGAAGGCCTGAAAACTCAAACATTTGGCAACTACAAGTTGCTTTCATCTCCAAAACATTGAATTTAACATAGTATCCTTTATGTTCCTCTCCAAATTTAGCTACATTATATGTAATGACCTCCCCATCATCATCAGCTTTGGATGCCATGAATGTTAGTGTACCAACTAACTCCTCCTGGAACCTCATGAAAATCTTTCTGGTGTAAAGCTCAGATGCTTGCTTCTCCATTGGAGATGGGGTCCTCAATACTGGCAAAGTATTCATTGTGTCATAATCAGCTCTCACTTCCTTCTCATTGCGACTTTCAAGTGCTTTCTCATACAGCTTAAAGAACTGATTTAAATTGGTTGAAGCATTTATATACCCATCAAAGTAAGAGTTCATGCTATCACTTCGCTGAGTGATAGACATTTCTGCAAAGAATGTGTCTCGCAAATAAACAGGTACCCACTGCCTGCAAGCAGAATATATTGCTTGAAGCCATTCATGGTCCCTGAGATCATATTTATCTAGGAGTGTTGACCAGCAAGACTCAAATTCCTCAATTGACTCAGTTAAGTTAACACATTTGTGAAATTCAGCTTCAAAATTTGGAAATTTGAGGAAAATATGAGATAACTTCTCCTGGCATTTTTTAAAGATGTGCCACTTACAGAAGCGGTGGCGGGTCTCCGGGAAGACTTGTATTATGGCTGATCGAATTACAGAATCATGATCAGTTGTTATTGACACTGGTGGACGTCCAGACATGGCCATAAGCCATGTCTTGAAAAGCCATACAAATGATGCTTCAGATTCATTAATTAGGAAGGCACAACCAAAAAGAACAGGCTGCCCATGATGGTTTACACCAGTAAAGGGAGCAAATGGTAAGCGATACCTATTAGATCGGTATGTAGTGTCAAAAGTTACAGTATCACCAAAAAATGTATAATTCATCCTTGCCTTGGGATCAGCCCAGAAAACATTGGTTATGGACTGATCCTCATCACCTTGAACAGCATAGAAGAAATTAGGGTTTTCGGCGTGCATTTGTCTCAAATAATCGAGAACAAGTTGAATGTCCCCTTCTAAACTTCTCTGCCTATTATTCCTCATGTAATTCCTACAGTCGACCTCTGTGAAGCCGACTTTGCTAATCCCACCATACTCTTTAATGAGTGCTGACATAATTCTACGAGGACCCATCCCAGCAGCCTGCAAAGTATCAATGAGCGTCTTGGCAGCTCCAGATATTTGCCTGTGAGAGCGAAGGCAATGCACCTGGTCCGGGGGAACGAGTTCGTGATTATGTTCTCTAACAAAGCCAGACACGACCCACTTGCCAGAGTCTTGCATTTTGACGGACAAAGAAGCTTTACATCCGACTCTGGTAATTGTCCGGGGGCGCTTGATCTCTCTATCCTTCGTGCGCTTTTCATTCAAGTTGCGGAAACCCTCCTTTGCGCAAACAAATTGTCTCTGTATGATAGCTCCATCGCGCCTGGAACGACGGGATGAGCTGACACGAGTACTAAACCCAACACGACGGGCATAGGAATTGTAGAAGGCCTTAGCAGCCTCTTCAGACTCGAATTCCATGCCCTCGCAAGGTTCGAGATCTGAGAGGTCCCCCTCGGGAAGATATATTCCAGCGGCAACAGCACCACCCCCACTGCTATCACCCAATTCCTCCTCTTCAATTCCTCCATCATCGTCATATTCTCCCTCGCCTCCTCCCAGCCCAATATCAAACTCTAACACCTCGTTATCCATCATGAATGAATTGAACTCACCACTTGTGTGCGATCAGAAATCACTGAATCAAGAATATTATATGGATTTCGTATACAGTGAAATACAAATTTACCATACCATGGAAACCAGATATACATATATAGAAAACTGACCGTCAACTCCAGTGGAGTGGAGAATATGCTAACAACAAATTATACACTACAATTACACAATGAGGAAATGTTTTCTCTTGAACATAACTTACTCCAGATGATGATATTTAACATAAAGTATTTACATATATATAATTTTTTTTGGAATAACCTGTAATATCTTGTCTTATTTTAATTTTCACAACTTTTTTGTAACTTTTAAATTTTAACATTTTCTTAGTGCTTTTTAATTCTTATCATTACATATAATTAATATAATATCAAATATGTAAAATATTTCAATTATATTATTTTTAAGTACTTAGTTCAATTAATTAATATATTTAATATTTTTATAAATAAGATGGTCACATAATTTTATTTTTTGTGTATGATAACCAATCATTTTTATATCATTTTTAAAATAATAATTAATTTTTGTATTTTAAAATATTGTTGAAACAAATTTATTATATAATATTTGATTTTATAATTATAAATTTATCATATTTTACATAAAAATAATTGGTGACAAAATATATTAGTATTTTATATTAATTTTAAATTGGATAAAGAAAATAATAATAATAGTAATAATTTTTAATATTACATGTGCTTTTATTATGTATATTAATTAATAATTAATAATTCTCGAAAATATAAAACAAATTTTATTACTTTAATCTCTAGAAATAAAATCATTCCTTTTTACAAAATAAATATTTTTACAGTCATTTAAAATTATAAAATCAAAATAAATTATAAGTGTGTGAATAAATTCAAATTATTTTTAATAAATTTATAATTTTAAAAGTAAATTATGAGTTAAAACATAATATATATATAGTATCTTATCTATATTAAATAAAAATATATATTACTTAATTAAATTATATATAATTTGAAATATTCTATATTTCCTTAAATATATTAATTAATATTTCCGTTTTCTATACTAAACTAACCATAATTAAAAATAAAGACAAAAAAAGAATAGTTAGAATATATGAAAGATTTAAAGCTAATAGATATATTTACAAGAATTTAAAATAGACCATCCTATAGAGATGAGGAACATGTTTAAACTAAAAATAAAATATATCAAAATTAAAAATGATTAATTACAATGTAATTATATCATGCTTTAGATTATTGTTCAACAATCTATATTATAGAAAAGTGTTTGATTTATTAATTATCTAAATTATAAAAAAGTGTTTTGTTAGTAAATTCGTTTAATATACATGAAAATATTTTTTTTCCTATAAAATCTCCAATTTTTATGAAAAGATATGATCTATTGGAAGGTTTTTATGAAAATTTTGGATTTTTGGAAAGTTATGTTTACTTATAAATAAGAGTTTATTTCTAGTCTAAATTTTAAGATTCCAATAAGGTGTTGAATAGAAGGTTAGCATATTAATGTGAGGTGTGTAGGCACATTGACCTTCACACATATTAAGAAAAAAAAACTGAAAACACAAGCACCAAAAGAGGTGAATCTTGATTAGATATATCAAATGAGTGAAAGAGTACAACTTGTGTTTTATTTGTCTTTACAGTTTGTTTTCTAGTCCTTTCTTGGTTCTATATATAAAAATTATGTTTTACTCTTTAAAGAAATAGGTATACATTTTATAATAACACATTTCCTTTATATAATATAGTTGTTTTTATTTTTATTCTTATGTTTTATTATTATTGTTAAACAAATTCAATAAAAATATCTAAAGAATATTGAGACAGATTGTTGGACATTGCTAACCATGTAATTACATGACATTATTTTTTTATTCTATAAGAAAGAAAATTCATATAAGAGTGCTAGAAAGATGAGGCAATAATCATTTCGAAGAAACATGTCTAAAATCACTTTAACAAAAGTGTGTTATGCTTAGGAGTTCCAAGAGCAACAAAGGCTTATGAGGCAAAACCATGCTATTGAAGTTGCTCTACTAGCCAAGAGCAAAAAGTCATAGAACTTGGAGATAGAAAACCTATAAGAATCTTCTAGCCAACAATGAGAGTAATGAAAATAATTACTAAAAGGATGGAAAGAAAAGTTATGCCCTAGTTGGCATTGTGACAAAATGGGTTACTCTCCATTAGATGTTGCAGAAGATCTGACACTAAATGCAATAAGTGCAATCAATTGGGGTATGAATTTCTTATTTGCAATCAAAGGCTACTAATTAAGAAGAATATTATTTTTTTTGTCAAATGTTTCTCCAACCATAAATCAAGTCAAAATTAGCTTATATAAATGGTTGTACTAATCACATAGAAGGTTTGAGTTAGAGATTGCAAGCATATTGTTGTGAAAGAAAAAAGAACAATAGCAATCTAAACTTACTGAAGTACAAAGTTAATTTCTACTGTGTCGTGTGTTTCTAAAATTGATAAAACTTTGTTAAGTATTGCGTAACTAGTTGAAAAGGGTTATAAAATGTTGTCTGGAAACAAATCCTATACAATTGAATATGTTTATAGCAGAAGAAGAATTTAAAAGCTAGGGAACTGATAATATTTCAACATAATAAAAGTAATATAGAATTGTATTGATTTAAATTTAAATTAAATGATTTTTCTATAAATAGGTAATATTTAATAAGAATAGTGGAATAATTTGAATGTGATGATATCACCTTTAAATTTTTTCTCAAAAAAAAAGAGACTATCTTTGTATATATTATTATAGATTGTCTTGTTAATTGTATCTTTATCTTTGTCTGATTTTTTATCATTTTACAAATTTATCGTGAAATTTAATAGAGATTGAAGAATAAATTATAGAAAAATTAATCAACAAGTTGAATAAATGCTATAATAAGAAATCCTGTAACAATCTAAAAGGTAAGAATATTAATTATATATATCTTAATTCCTATGTCATAGCCTTAAACAAAGATAAAAGGTGCTGAAGTCGGAGTCCTTGACAGCTCGTTTAGTAAATCTGGTACCTCAGATTCCGCTTGAAATAAATTTCTCATTTACATTAATGGCACATACAATCACAAAAAACCAAGAATACAACTACACAACAATGGTGAGTAAATCAAGATATGACCATGTATTGGCTCGTTCTGTAGCTTATACGGAAAATGCTGATTGATATTCAGCAACATCCAAAAACAAAGTATGCCAAAACTAAACTTAATCCATTATAATTTGGCCGACAGATGAACGGAAAATGTTACTTAGGGCACGTTGAACTTCTCCAGAGGTGTGTTCGCTCCTTACAAGATCAACCAGTAAGTGAAAGAGCTGAGGAATATACCGCCTGAATGAATCCTTTTTCAGACCGGTCAACCCTTGCAATGCTGAGATGACTAAAGATGTCCTAGCAGCTATCTCTTCCTTCTTTGCTGAACTCAGGGGTAGTTTTCGGTGTGGTACAGGTAAGGTATCAGACTTGTGAAGAGTGGAAATAGAACCAGCACAATTTAGGTATATGTCCAATACGTTTTCACACACAGCAACTAACTCTTGTTCCAGGTCAATCTCATCATCCACAAAATGATCCCGAAGATGTAAATTCTGTAAGAAGTTTAGGTGATTCTGGAAGGACTCATTTTCAAAATGAACCATGGGAGGGCCAGATATTTCCAAGATGGAGCAAGCTTTCTGCAACTTTTTCAGTAAGATTGACTCTCGGTTCATCTCGCGTGCATGTAGAGCAATAGATGAATATAATTCAATAAGAACTTTGATGCTGGCTGCAGATAAGGATTTCTGGTGCTTCTTGTACAGATCAGTTGCAACCTGCAAATGGAACACAGAAAAATACCATCAAGATGAAGTCGCTGTGAGGTGAAACTCATATCAAGCTTGCACCACGTAAGTCTTCGAATTATTTTTCATTAAAGAACTAAAAAAGATTACACTTTAAATTCCGAAGATGCTTATATAGATTGAATACTAGGAAATCTAGTGCTTCTGTGTTAATTGTAACTTAGATACATACAACAAGAACAATAAGTAAACCTGCACAATAAGTAGCTGCATAGCAATATGGTTCTTAGTTCTCGACACAACATATGTGGCCGTTTGCAGATTATCATCATCAAATTCATTATTTGTCAAGTCATGATCCGAAGAACTTTCCAAGTCAGTGGAAGCTTGTGAAACATGAGGCACCTCGATATTATTCATGGTTCTCAAGACCTTCATGAATCCCGGTACTGTTGACATAGCTGCATCTTTCAAACACAGAAAAATCTCTTTCCATTCTTCTGCTGAAAGCTTGTTACCAAGGTCCTCTGTGAGACGCACTAATCCAGCAACTCCAGTACTAGCTGGACCCTGAACAGGACTTCTAATGAACCCTGTCAGTACTGACACGACACCTGGTAGCTGAGACCTCACCACATCAAAGAAGGTGGCAAATAAATCTATTAAACATTCTGATGCTACTGAATAAGTCTCAGAATCCCAAGTGCTTCCTTCAGTATGCACAGATACTGGAGAAGGTGAATTATGGGCTTCTTGTAGATTAACCTCTCTCTTTCCGGATACTGAATTATATACAGGGAAAATAACAGAACAGAAAATGCTATTCCAAAATGTGTGGGAAAATAGATGACCATGATCCTTCAAAATGTTAAAAAGCACCTCCAAAGAACTCTTTCTGATAGCTGATCTTGGATCAGAAGTTAGTTTTGATAATCCTGAAATGAAATATCAGAATATTAACTTAAAGAAGAAAGAACAGGCAAGATTTATGGAAAATATGGCCTGAAATATCCTTATGCAGATTTAGATTAGCTTACTGCTCCACAAAGGTTAAATCACCAAGATATGTTTGACTTTTTTACACTAACTAGGAGCTAAAGATACATTTATTTGCTACATCTAACGAGAAAAACAAGCAATTCTGCTGACAAAATGCAGCAATATCACTTAAGATTTTAACTCAATAAAGCTAATACAAAAGCAGCATACAGCGTATGAAGTGCAGAGTCAATAGAAATGCAAGATATAGACATTTGAGATTTATAAAATCAAACAGAATATAAACATTTATTTGATATATCTTAGAAAGTGGATTTTAAATATAATTTAACCCTGCAAAATCAACTTACAATGTGATGTTTGCATCCTTATATACTATACTTTTATCATATTTCTAATTTATCTCTAATGCACTTCTTCACACAGAATTTGATCTCAAATATGGGATTAGATATTAATGGATGAGCCGATAGCAACTTGAAGTTAAGCTCAACTTAATCATGTAAAATTGACTTATACAATAAGATTTGCATCACTTGTATACTATAATTTAGTTATATTTCTAGCAACGGAAAGTGTATGCTTTTTGATCCACCATGATGGTGGCTTGACCATTGTACCAACTATTTTAGGTCAAATAATCTAAAGGCATATTACCTGATAGCAAAGGATTCCAAAAAGACACATGATCATCGTTATCAGTATGGGCTTGTAAATCTGAAATACCATTTGCAACAACTGATGGGCCATCGACACTGCTCTTCTTATTGTAAACAAGTCCTCCATCAGCAAGTCTGACTGCACAGAAACGAAGAAATGCAATTGCATTGAGGCTAACATCACTGTTGAATCGGCTATTTGTAAATGTCAAAAGGCATCGGACACAATCAGTGAAGGTCATTGTCTCTGTCTCAGTAATATAAGGAAAAAATTCACGCACTATTTTCTCCATGGTCTCAAATGCTAATAATACAATATTCTTCCGCTCATCAGCTGCAGCAGCTGTGAAAACCTGATTGCCAAAAACATTGCATGAGAATTCAAGACTGTTCCATCGCCTCAATTCACCAATGCTAACACATGACATATACATATATGATGCCCAATCTGAACATGGTGTAGAGGCAAACTTGCTAAGTCAAATTATAATAACAAATTGCTGGTATACTAAACTTGTGTATTACATTAGATTGTTGAAAACCCCCAATAGTTTGACTACATATGCACCCTTGATGTCCCTTTAGTTTTGTTTGTATACATTTTCTTTTGAACAAGCTGTGTTAGTGGGTACAAACTTAGATCAATAATTTGACTATTAATATTCATTCCTGAAATATATCCTTTGGACTATCTAAATTGCCAACAAAATAATAAAATCAAATGTTTCAATGATAATGAATTAAAAACCAAACAATAATTATAAGCATTTCTATCTTCAAAGCGTCTGTTGTGTATGCAAGTAATCAAATGTAATTTCTTTCTTCAAAAAATAGTACACAATCACAAAGTACCTTCTCAATTTGTTTCATTTTTGTTAATAAAAACAATTGACCAATATTTGACAAATTAAAAATTGTTTTTTATGAAATAGTTTGAAACCATATCTCAAACACGGGTTTGGGAGAGGTGAGGGGAAATCAAGCCAACTTCAACATTACCATGAAAACGCTTTTCCAGCCAGATTTCACATTACTGACTCGGCTAAGGACCATCTGTGAAATACAACGAACTATTAATTCTCTAATTTCTGTGGTGTTGCTTTTTTGCATAACGATCACAAATGGTCTCAGAAATTCATTCTGGAAGTTGTAATTAGCCAGTTCTTCTCGCTCCAAAAATTTCATTGCAAGTTGTCGCAGTGAGTCCATTGCAAAGATTGCAACCGATAAGTTTTCTGACAATCCAACTGAGACAAAGAAATCTGATAGAACATTCCATATGCGAGACCATACTAATCTGATGCGGTTCATATTATAATGCCTGCAAACGCAACCATGTTCTAGTCATAACTTAAGTAGATTTAGTGATCATTAGAATTTTAATCATAAATGTCCAAGAAAATAACTTAGATTCATCAATTACAAACCATAAAGAACATGGTTAAGAGGACATTGCACTCCCTTCCTTAAGGACTAATAAAATCAACAAAGGATCCCCTTTCACGCAAGTAGCATCTCCCTCATTCCAAAAGATATACCAATTAACATAAATATGTACGTACTATTTATTCAATTTGCAAACTCCATGTCAAAAAATATTACTTAAGAAAAATGAATGATTTTTGTTAAAATATATAGGATTTCCTATTTTAGTGTAATGGACTCAGTCCATCACTTGTATTTTTTTATAAGTAAAGACTTAAACCTATGTGTGTGCAATATACATTAGAGATTCATCCTATATCTAATTTTCAATAATTTTCACAAACAGAACATCTACTTAAAAAGAACAAGGAAACTTACGCAATTTCTACTATTTTAGTGAGACCAAATACTCGGGGATCTGTTGGAGACTGTAACTCTGAAATGGAAACTTTGCAAAGTGCTTTGACAAATGCTACTATTGCTTCCCCATTCAGCCGTTGACTATGAGCAAACACATGGTTCAATTCAAAGTTTCCAATCTGGTCTAGTAGATTCAAGTTTGAAATGAAATTATTTATCTGTTCTGTTGTTAATATTGCCGAAGCGTTGACACCAATACTGGTACTGTCATATGAACTACCACGAACCACAGCCACCATGGCTGGATTCTGGAGTGTTCCCCTCTTAAAAGAAGAGAAACCTAATGTTTTCAGTGCTTTCTCCTCTGTTTCGGAATTAATTGAATTGAAGAAGGTTGCATCACTTGGAGCACCTTCACCTAACAGCTGCAAATGCTCAATTCGGGAGAGGCAAGTTAATATATGTTCCCATGCTTCAAAGAGATGGTCTCCATCTTCAATTGCAATTGATATTATTGCCTGTACAAAAAATAAGATTTAAAAGATATTGCAACAACATACATGATATTAGGTGGCTCATTCACATGATAAACACAAAAATGTACTAATCAAAAGTAACCCATTAATTACTGTTTTTTTTATAGAAGAACAATACGGCTAGAAATAGAATAACACTAATATATGGTGTGGAATAAACAACTTTCATTATAAATGTAAAAGGAGAATATGTTTATGTAAATTATTTTCTTTGAGTAATGTCGATGACAGCCAAATCACGATTCACTTACCTTGACAGCATCAACATTTTTTTGTTTCATATCTCCAGCACAATGCAGATACGTAAACTTGGCAACAGATGTAACAAAAGCATCTCTTTGAGTCTGCATACCCATCACTGCAGTAACATGCACAGCATGTCGGAATCCTTGTAAGCATTGAGAAGTAGCTATCCTATCATCACTCTGGTCAATTGTTACACTGAATGCAGCCAGCATAGGCCCCCAACAAACTTCGATCATAAACCTCAGTATAGCCACATCTGTGACGACATGATATGCAGATCTGCAATAAAAGGTAAATGGAATGTCTAAATTATGAAATGCATAGAAAAATAACATTGCATATGTAATAAATAATCAAGCAGATAGCTTAAGCCTTCAAGTAAAAGAAAAATCCAAATATGGAAAGGATGTAAGGTGCAGAGCCAGTACATGACAATAAATATATAAACACCAAATAAAAATAGTCGCCTTTTCCCACCATGTTGGGTCATCAACATGTATTAAAAGATAAAACCCTCTCATAAATCATATCAATAGACAATTATTTAAATTTATATCTTAATGTTTTCCCTATAACTTGGTTTACCTATACATATCACTTTATCTGATATACTCTCCTTATTGGGACTTCTACAGGTCTTCTCTACAAATGCTCAAGCCACCTAAAGCAAGATTATACCATCTCTTCTTTTTAACAATAGCTGCTACCTAATTTTCTTGAGCACATTCATCCACAAACTGGTTTGTATGCCACCATAACACACTAATCTCTTCAACATTGAGATATTCTTCTTGTTGGCTTTCGTTGACCAACATTCAATCTCGCACAATATAAAAAATCTTGTAGTTATGTAGTAAAACTTTCCCTTAAGCTTAAGTGATACTTTTCTATCACAAATAAAACCTGAAACAATCCTGATTTCATCCATCCCAATTGAATCCTACTGTTTACATTTCCCTATCCTTTTGTTGTATTATGACCAAGGTACTTAATGATTGAAGGTATGACCGTGGTATGGTATAGTGTCCAAGTTTCACATCTGTGCTAGAATTAGTGCACCTCTAGTTAAACTTCCATTTCATATACTCTATTCCAGTTACTTAAACGAAAGTCAAGCTTCTAAAGTTTATCTCCACCTCTATTGATTCTCATTTACTTCTTCTCTCAACTCTCCAACCAGGACATATCATCGGCAAAATGCATGCATTATGGCATCTGCCTCATGGATATATTAGTAAGTACAAATTGGTTAATTATATGTATAAATCTAGTTCATTTACTTTACAAGTGGTTAAAAGTAAATAAACTTGATTGCATACAATTATCAATATATGGTTAATAGAGTCATGAGATTATTGAAATGTTTAATGATAGTTACTTTGATTCATGAGATTATTGACTATCTAACATGGTTAATTACATGTGTAAATATGGTTAACCTATTTCACATGTGGTTAACACTGTTATGAAGTTACTGACTTCCAGATATGATTAACTGCATTGAAGTTACTGATATAACTAATAGTAGCTAACCACTTATAAAACAAAATTAACCATGTTTAGATACATGATAAACAACATCTGCTGGTGTACACCAGGTTTATATATTTGGGTGGCTAATTAGTACTCTAGTATTAAAATGAACATTCAAGATCAAGTTAAAGAGACTGGATAGAAGCTCACCATTAGCAATATGAAAGTTTTGTGGTGCTTCACTTTACATTCACATTGAGTCTGTCTGGATGCAAAGCAAAAAGAGCTTTTGAGAGCTTGTCTAGTTGAAAAAGCTCTATATTTCCAATAGAAAGCTTCAAAAGCTTTTCTAGATTGTACCCAAACAGGCTCACTCTAATTGTGATCCCATCTTAGTTATCTTTGTTTTCTTGACTACATGCTCGTTGAGGAAAAGATAAAAGTCCCACATTGAAAAATAATATGACTAGAATAGAACTTGTTGTTAAATTTATGTATGTAATAGTGATATACAGCTGTCCTTATATTCCCTCTTATATATATATATATATATAAATATATAAATACATCAGTTGAGATTTAAATACTCTCATCTGATTTTTTCATAATTTTAAGTCTTATATACCAATAGACAACTTCACCTAATACCAATTGATTTTAGGTTGAAATTTAACAATGCTAGACAAACTCCTTTCATCTCCTAAGCCTTCCACAATACCTCATTGTACCCCACTATATGGCTTTTCCATGTCGTTGAATATTCCTTTTAATCCTGTAATGTCTCTGCATTAATTCCTCCAATGTTTCTCCATCAATCTTTGGAGAAAGTACACTGCTACTGTAGTTAACCCCCCAAAGATAAAACCAAATTCACTTTCTATATTAACTGCTTAATTACCCTCTCTTGTAGTTTCATCTTATGGCTCATGAGCTTAAAAGCTATATAATTAGCGTAGTTTTGTAAGTTGCCCTTCTTTTCATACTCATACATAGGGATAAGGTACTTCTCCACTCGTCTAGCATTATCCCCAATCTCATGATCTTGTTAAACTCCCTTTCGTATCTATATAATGAGCCATTTTGTGCCTTTCTTTTCTACTCCTTTCATACATTGTATGGTACATAATTTGGCCCTCTACTATACATTAGCCGCTCTACTATACTCTACTCTAGATGCTCAATTCATATGACCAACTAGATCACCTCATAGGAAAATCTTTTCTCTTTATGAAATTCCTTTAACAAAATCTTTTATTTCCTCTCAAAAATGTGTTAAATAAAAAAGATTCCATTGAGATTTAAAGGTCACAAGCCAAATCAAAACTTAAATAAATCAAAGAAACAAAACATTGTGAAAAAGAAAGAGCTTAGCAGGTCTAGTTTTGAAACCAAATGTGCTTCCAAAACAATTAATAATAGTATAAATAACTCTTGAATATCTTTTTGGTCCCTCAAATATGTGCTTAGTTTCCTTTTGATCTCCCAAATTAAAATGATTATTTATGTTCCCTACTATGAAAACAGTCCCCTTTTAGCCCTCAAGGTTATTTTCAGTGATCATTTTAGTCCCCCTAATAAGGACCAAAAGGGGGCTATTTCCAAATTAGGGGAATGCAAAATCACTTTTAAATTTGGAGAGTCAAAAGAAAATTAGGCCCAAGTTTAAGGGACCCAAGAGAAATATAAACCTAAAAATAAAAATCCAAACATTGAGCAATGTCTTAGCTTACTCAGATTTTCGGGAATTTGATTTAAATTGTTCCTGAATATGCCGAATGAGAAGCCCATTTGCACCCACTGCTTTTTCCTCACTCTGCTTCCAGTTCACAAGATTTAATATACCTTCTAATCCTAGCAATCTATTGAAGCTATTTGCTTGTTTATTCTCAGGAGCAGAAGAATCAGCATTCATTTTAATTTCATTTTTAACAATTTGATCATAAAGTGCCCCGAGATATTCTTCTGCTAAATCCTTTCCATCATCTATTCCTCGGTTGTTTCGAACAAAATCAGCTTTCGTCATCTGGAAAGTCATTAACACAGAATATACACCACAAAAATCAGGTCAAACCTATATTTGGCATTCTAAGATATCCTTACAATCTGCATTTTGTAAAACAGTAGAATAATGCAAGGATTATAAAATCAAATGATAAGTAGTTTTCAAAATGATTTTAAATGTGATATGATAGTTCACGGTGTTCACTGTGTTTCCCTGACACAGCTATAATTTACAATAACTACCAGAAGAAGTTAAAAGAAATGGCAAGAGAAAAATATTGATATTTTCAAAGCCGTATTCAGAATAAATGTGAATAAACCACATTGCCTTCTATTCAAATTCCATCAGTAAAATAGGATGTACCAATCCTTAAATTTTAATTAAGCCTACTAGAAAATAAACCACAAGATTGGGCACCAAGTAATTCACAAAGCTGACACTCTAACTTTTGAGCCTAATACATAATATAAAAGATTCAGCAAGGTCAAACCTTATCTTTCACCATATTATTATGAGCATCTGTATTAAGCATTATGACAGAGTAAGCGAGAATGTAGGCAGTATCTGCACTGCTAAAAGAACTAGGGTTGCATTTACAGTAGCGCTCAGCAAACTTCTCCATGATGCGATCAATTTTTTGTGCCTCACCAGGCAACCTGAAGCCCTGAAGAAAAAACCTAATAGCTTCACCAAAATCCATCCCTTTGAAGTTGAAGGAATCTACATAAGCATGCATAACTTTTAGAGAAAACTCTTCCCTTTCTCCCAAATAGTCACCAATCTTGGTTTCATCTAGGCCAGCTGTGTTCTTCAGGAACAGTGCCACTTGTTCTGGAGAACTACCAACTTTTTTGTTGCTTATTAAAAATTCAATACCCTTTGGAGGTTTTCGATTAAAAAGTGATATGCCTCTCTGCATTTAACCCAGAAAAAATATGAGCACAGACTATGAACTTTTGAAGCTCAAGAAGGTGTAAATATGTAGAAATGGAATGCATGGGAGCAGGAAAGATAGAAAAGATAATTGTGCACAGACACAACAGAGGTTTTTGTGTAGGTAAAATCGTGAATCATAACTCAGTGCTGTGCTAGTATAAGAGAATAGTTTAACAAGATGATGATATAACATTCGTGGTCCTCTAAGCCAAGTACTGGATACCTGAAGTTCAATTTTATATGCTCGACGTTGCTCTAAGGTGGCAGCATCTGAAAATTCCGAATTTACTTCAGGGTGTAGCTCATGATCAAAAGCATTTCCTTCTTCTACATTTGATACTAGATAAGTTTCAGCAGTGCTACTGCTTTCTGGGCTCTTTACTAGATCTAAATCCCCTATCCTTATCTGCTGGTCCATCCATGCTCCCATGGACTTAATAATGCTGACCAAGCACTTCACAGATTCATGTCGGAAAGTAATATCCTGTGCTGGAGACAAAGCCGTGGTTGACCCTGTAGGTGGTCCCAAAGCAGTTTTCAGAAGGCCATTGACAATCCTGAAAATATCTGATGGAATTATAAGAGTTTAAATACTAAAACACGATGCAAAACAAAACAAAACATAAGTAGATAAAAAAAACAGTCAACTAGACTCATACTGCAGACCTTGAATAAGCTTTAACTCTTGGAACAGACAATGCTCCAAGTACACCATTTAAGCAAACTTCTCAATAAACAAGCAAGGAAATGTATGACCCTAAAACCCACAATAAAGCCCTCGACATGACATTCTACCCTAAATAACATTATCTTTTATCAGAACTTGTTACAAACATATTTTTATTAGGATAAACGTGTCCTCAGTATCTTCAGATTGATTAGGAGAAAATATATTTAGAATCTTCATTTTCAACATACTTTTATTTCCTTATTTTAAAGAGTTTGATGGTTACAAATAGAGCTGATGAGAATGTATGTGTTCAATTGTTATAAATAAAATAATTCTTCATTTCCTTACATAGTTCAAGTCTTTCAAATCCTTATCCCCAATAATATCCTACCACTTTTTCCTGTAACTCTCCCCGTTTACTAAAGTTTAAATCATGTAGTATCTACCTCCATACCTATTTTCTCTAACCCAGTTGATATCTTTAGACACATAACGTTTATCCTCCTCCGAAACATGTTTATCCACCTCTACAGAATTACCTGTCAAAGTACCAATAGTCCACGTAGCAAACCTAATCAAACACTTGTAAATTAGCTTCTTTACCCACATCCATCCAAGAAAATGTGAGCAATCTTGCTCATTTAACACTACATCCAGGCCTTGATGCACCAGCTCTAGCTCATTTCATTTGATACTATACTTGAGTCACAGTACATGTTACTTCTGGGTAACAAATTAGCATCAGCAAAAATCTTATGTGAGTGATCCATGTTCAGTATATCGACAAGTTTTATGTTAGTTATCAAAAGCCTAGCACAACCCTCCTCTATATTATATTTCTAATAGAACCAATTCTAATCTTCGAAATCCTGCATAAAGTATTTCAACAATCCTAATTTGACAACGACAACACCCAAAAAATTAAAAATCCTTTTGCCCCAAATCTAAATTTTATACAATTCCCAAGATATTCCTAGGCTTAAAGTTAGTCAGCATTCTTTTATTTCTATCAATAAATGAAAAAAATCCAAAGAATTTTGTTAACAAGACTATTCATCATTTTTTGTCTTGTAATCAAGTTTAATTAATGTGTTAGCTTTTTGAATTATTACCCCATTTTTGTTCTTGAAAACAGACCACTAACAGGTTAGAAGAGCAGCGAAATATTACAAAAGCAAGATACCTTTCAAATATGTTTGAAGCATCCACATCACAATCATAGTTGACAAAAATGTCAACAATAATCTGAGGATCCTGAGATATTTTGTCCAATAAATTGAGAACGGTCATTTTTTGTAGAAAACTAGGCTGAAGAACATTCTCAAGAACTCGAAGGATAAGCATGGGAAAGAACATGCCGATTTCCTTTTTCAAGCCTGATCTGAATTTTGATAACAAGTTCATGAAAATTGAACATTGAAGTTGGAAAATGGCCATTGCTGAGAGGGCACTGTTCTTCAATAATGACAAGCAGAGATATTGCTTGATGGCATTGAGAAACCTGCACCATGTAAAAGCAAAATCTAGGTGTCATAGCAAATTACTATTGATAATATTGAAAAGGAAAGATCCTACGGAAAGAACATTTACAGATATGACCAAATCTATGCCAATAATACTCTATATGCTATTATTTTTACACTCCACCTTAAGTTGGATCATATATATATCATATGAACACGCTATTACAAAACGCAGAAAACCCAAGGCTATTAAAGAAACTCTTACCTTCTAAAATAGTCTTATTTCCAAGATTTATTCAAATTTCCAAAGCAAGTAGTGCCATAAAATTAGACAAAACCATCTCTTGCATGAAGTAGAAGTCCACCTTTACGTGTTTTGTGCTTTTATGTAAAACTGTATTGGGGGAAATCTAAAGATTGTTTAACTATCACGTATTAGTCCCATTGCATATGCTTTATTTCTCAAAAACTCAGTTCATAAAACAATTATTTCCACCATAGGAAAGCAAAGCTAAAAAATGCCATGGATCAATATTATGCTTTTGGACTTGACCAGGGAAAACATCCTGGTTGTCACAATATTAATCGCAAAAATGAAGAAAGCGGGTAGGAAAAATGGATTTTTAGCCCATTGTTAGTGTGATGGAGGATAGCAAGTAGAGGAAGGCAAAGTAAGAAAAGAAAAACAACTAAAAAGGACTTAGATCTAGATGACCTCTCTAAAGTCTAGGATTTGACAAAACACAAAGTTGTTGTTTAATACATGTAATGGAACCTGGTGGGAAAATCCTTTTTTGTTGTTGTTGATGTTGTGGTGATTAATAAAACATCTTGTTTGACCACATAAAATTCATCCATCTTAAATTTATTGATTTTTGCATATTTTTAGAGAGGGCAATCAATGTATCGATAAACTTTTTGAGTTTGGTACTAGATCTCAAGGTTATACTTGGCGGGATAATTTTATGGTAGGGTCTTGTGTATTATGGGGTGTTCAAATCCTACATGGCTTGGTGGAGTATTTAAGTGTTTGGCTCTTTCCCCTCAATAGTTAGCTTTTGAGGGTGGGTTTCCCAAGTGTTTGGGTACTTGTCAATTGGCATCAAAGCTAGTTGACAGTGTCTCAGAAAGGGCTACATACAAAGGGTTGTGACCAATGAAGATTTTTTTACCAACGAGGGAGTTGAGGGAAGCGTTGAAGAGTGAAAGTTGAGACATTGGCTCTTAGGGACAGTGCTAGGACAGGAACTTGGTTATATGGGGTGCCCAAGTCCCACAATTGAATAGTATGGGATGTTCAGTGTAATATTGAAGTGTTTGGCTCTCCCCCTTTTATAGCTAACTTTTGAAGGTAAGTTCCCCAAGTGCTTGTGTACTTATCATGTTCCTAGCTTTCTTTGTCCTAGGTTTTACAGAGATAGATGTGATTTACACTTTTATATGGTTACGAATTAGTTTGATGGGTTAGGTTAGGTACCCTTATTTTTTGTATTTTCTTCTTTCTTTTATGATATTTTGAGGTGCTACATACAATTGATGTTTGTGGTGCTAACATAGTTGGAATGGCAAACAACATAGTGATGACTTAGCACACTCATTTCTATTAAAAGAAAGAGTAGACAAAATCCATAAATATAAGCCCATCACCTAACAAGTTCAAGGGCAAAGAGATTACCTAAGATATGAGCATTCCACTCCAACCAAATACACCAAAAGACTAACTCAATAACATCTTCAACTAAATTTTAAGGTCTTCTCTTAATTTACCAAATATTTTAGTTAAAGCTGGAAAAAATGATAAAAGAGCTCAAGAGTTTTTTAGCCTCTTGGTTGTTCCATTAATTTATAGAGGATATTACAATGATTTCAGAATATAAAAAGACAAACCTTATACTCCTAAGGAGTAGGAGCTAATGAGAAGCACAACTTTTAATTAATACCTCAACAACTATCTACCATAATAACAACTTATTCTAAAACTCCCAAAGCTGGAGCATACAAATTGTATGTGCCAAGCTTGGAACATATAAAGTCAATCCAAGGTCCCCTCAAAGATTTTGTTAACACATCTGCAAGTTGATCATTAGATCCAACAAACTTTGTACAAATTTCCTTGGTCAATAATTTTTCACGAATAAAGTGACAATCAAGTTCTATGTGTTTGGTTCTCTCATGAAACACAGGATTAGAGGCAATGTGAAGAGCAACTTGATTATCACAATACATCTTCATTTGTTTGATCTCAAAATATTTCAATTCTTGAAGGAACTACTTCACCCATATAAGTTCACAAGTAAAGGATGTCATTGCTCTATATTCAGCTTCAACACTAGACCGGGCAACTACATTTTGTTTCTTGCTTTTCCAAGAAACAATATTGCCTCCAATGATCACACAATACCCTGTAGTGGAGCGTCTATCCATAGGAGATCCTGTCCAATGAGCATCACAATACCCAGATATTTGGGTATTTCCTTTATCTTCATACAATAGACCTTGTCCTGGAGCTTTTTTGAGATATCTTAGGATGCGAACTACTGCATTCCAATGATCAATACACGGATTTTCCATAAACTGATTAACAACTCTAACTACAAAAGATAGATCAAGTCTGGTAATAGTGAGATAAATAAGTTTCCCAACAAGTCTTCTATATCTCTCTGGATCAGAGAAAGGCTCACCCTGATTTGTCATTAGTTTCTGATTTGGATCCATGGAACTATTTGTTGGTCTACAATCAATCATGCCAATTTCTTCTAGGATATTTAAAGCATATTTCCTTTGGGAGACTACAATGCCTTCCTTTGATTGAGCCACCTCAATTCTCAGAAAGTATTTGAGGCAGCCAAGATCTTTAGTTTGGAAGTGATTGTATAAATGTTTCTTTAGTTGAGAAATCTTATCAGCATCATTTCCTGTAATAAGAATATCATCCACATACACGATTAAATAAACACATTTTTCGAGACCAAAATGACAATAAAAAACAGAATGATCTGCTTCACTTTGTTTTAGCTTAAAGATTTGAACAATGTGACTAAACTTCCCAAACCAAGCACGTGGAGATTGCTTGAGACCATAAAAAGAACGATGTAATTTGTAGACCAAGTTAGACTCCCCCTGAGCAACAAATCCAGGAGCTTGCTCCATATAAATTTTCTCCTCAAGATCACCATGGAGAAAGACATTCTTGATATCCAACTAATGAAGGGACCAATGATGGATAGCTACCATAGCAAAGAAAAGGTGAATAGTAGTCATTTTGGCCACAGAAGAGAAAGTATCACTGTAGTCAAGGTCATATATCTGAGTGTATCCCTTTGCTACTAACCTAGCCTTAAGTTGATCAACTTCACCATTTGGCCCAACTTTAATAGCATAAACCCAACAACAACCAACAGTCTTCTTCTTAGGAGGAAGAGGAACTAAGTCCGATGTTCCATTGCGCTCAAGAGCTTGCATTTCATCAATCATGACCTGTCGCCATCCAGGATGATGAAGTGCCTCTATCACATTTTTAGGAATAGTATAGAAGACATAGAGGATACAAAAGAAAAATAGGAAGGAGTCAATCGATGATAGCTTAGAAAATTGTAAATGGGATGAGGATTGCGAGTAGATCGAGTACATTTTAGGATAGCAATAGGCCAACTAGAATCTTCATTATCAAGAGGCGTGGTATGAGTCGATAATGGTAAAAGACTTGAAGAAGAGGACTCACCATGTGTCACGGGATTGGTTATTTTGGTCCTTCTTTGATAAGTGATTATTGGAGGTGATGTTGGTCTAGATTAGATTGACTTGAATGTTAAGAAGTAGTTGGATCAAAAGAAGGGGTTGGAACAGGGTCAGAAGTAGGAGACACAAAAGACTCAACTATGGGCATAAGCATGACTTGTTGGACAAAATTAACATCTTGTGAGGAAGAAGGAAAGAAAGGAGTTTCTTCAAAGAATGTGACACTTGCAGACATATAGTATTTCCTAGTGTCGGGAGAATAACATCGGTACCCTTTTTGAAGACGAGAACAGTCAAGGAAGACACATTTGACAGCGCGAGCTAAGAGTTTGTCCAAACCAAGAGACACATCATGTACAAAACATACACAACCAAAAAACACAAGGAGAAATGTGAAAAAAATGTTCATTTGGAAACAAAATGAAGTACGACACTTTATTTTCCAGAGAAGAAGACAATATGTGATTGATAAAATAACATGCAGTAAGAATAGCATCACCCTAGTGATGAACAGACACATCGGCACCAAGCAATAAGGTATAGACAGTTCAATTAAGTGTTTATTTTTTCTTTCCGCAATACCATTTTGCTAAGATGTATGAGGACATGTGGACTGGTGTAAGATGTCATGTGAATTTAGAAGAGTAGAGAAACTAGAAGAAAAATATTCTTTGGCATTATCACTCCTAAAGACCTTGATAACTTGGCCAAACTGATTTTTTATTTCATTAAGAATAGACACACAAATATGAAAAAGTTCAGACCAATCTTTCATTAAATAAACCCAAGTGCAACGAGAATATTCATCAATAAAAGTAACAAAATATCGAAAACCAAAAGACGTGACCCGACTTGGTTCCCAAATGTCAGAATGAATTGTTGAAAAAGCAGAATTGCAACGTGTTTCATTTCTCTTTGGAAAAGAAGATCTAGCATACTTCCCTAATTGACATGACTCACAATCTAGGACATGAATTTTGCTAAGCTCAGGAACCATCCTTTTGAGTTTGGATAGGCGTGGATGACCTAAGCGATCATCTAACAATTTAGGAGAAGGAGATGCAAGGCAAGATACAGATGGTCTAGAACCAAGATAGTATAACCCTCTAAATTCATACCCTTTACCAATCAATCCACCCGTACCATGCTCTTGTATAATAAAAGAATTAGCATCAAAGGTTATAGAACATTTTAGAGATTTAGTTAATTGACTTAGAAAAAGTATGTTAAAAGGACAAGAAGGAACCAGGAGAACAAATTTTAAGTTTAAAGATGGAGAAAGGGAGATTTGACCAATTCCTTCAGAAGCAACTTTAGATCTATTGGCTAAAGTAATTAAGTGAGAAACTTTAGGAGAGGAAATGGATGAGAATAAGGAAGCATTACCGAAGATGTGATTTGAGGCACCTGAATCAATAATCCATGAACTTTGACTTTCCACAATTTGAGAAATGCATGCAATTGAAAAACTTGTTTGAAAATAAGACTGAAGTTGACTACTGGACTTTAGGCTAAGATATTCTGCATATTCCTCATCTGAAAAATTTTATCAAACGGACAAAGAGGTGACCAGACCTTGAAGGAAACCCGAGAGAGAAGCAAGAAAAAGGGAGAAAACGTTCCAGTGATGGAGAGGTGGCACGTGGCTTGTGTGTGGATGATTCCAGCGATGGCCGTCAAAACTGGACAATGGCGTAGCAAATAGTTGCAGCAGCGTGGTGGGAAGCGGTAGTGGCGCACGGACAGCAGCAAAGGCACACAGACAGTGGACAGCGGCAGCAGTGCGGCGGACAGCGGCAGCACTGCGGCGGACAGCGACAGCACTGCGGTGGACAGCTGCAGCAGACAGCAACGACAGCAGCAGCGGCCGCGACGCGCAGAAAGCAGACAGCGGCAGCAGTGCAGTGGACAGCGGCAGCAACACAGCGGACAACGGAAACAACGTGACAGACAGCAGATAGCGACAGCAGTGTAACATATAGAGACGGATAGACAGCGGACAGAAACAGACAACAATCAGTGGCGGACAGCAATAGACGACAGCAACGAACAGCAAACTACAGTGCACGGCGGCAAACAACAACAGACAATGAATAGCAGAAAATGAACAATAGCGGACGTTGCCGAAAGACAAGGACAAGCAGAGCAGGATCGACCCGCTCTGATACCAAGTTAAAGCTGGAAAAAATTATAAAAGAGCTTTAGAGTATTTTAGCCTCTTGGATGTTCCATTAATTTATAGAGGATATTACAATGATTACAGAATATAAAAAGACAAAGTCTATACTCCTAGGGAGTAGGAGCTAATGAGAAGCACAACTTTTAATCAATACCTCAACAACTATCTACCATAATAATAACTTGTTCTAACAATTTTAAAAATTTGCTCCAACAAAGGTGATGTGATCATGGATCAAGGGACACTTACACATGGAGGAGTAGCTACAAGAAGCATGGAAAAAGCTTAAGAAAGGGCGAATAGGGTCCAAGCCATCAAGGAGGCTTCTAGAGAAGTTTTGACAAGAAGCAAAGCTCTATAGAGGAAGAACTCCATCAAGCCAAGACCATTAGGGCTCTTAAAATTAGTAGAAATAGTCTAGAAAGGGTTAATCCAACCTTGTACTCATATTATAGCATCATTTGGGATCAATTCCTTATAAATTGCGTTATTTGGTTTATAGGATACCTAAACCTAGGTCGGAATGGCTAATCTAGCTGTTTTCCTTGTGTTTGGACTTGGCTTGCTCATTGCCAAGCTCTAATAGAGATCAAGTGAGCTTGTAAAAGTAACTTTGATTTAATGCAAACCTAAATTTTGAGAAGAGTGTGATTCTTCTACTTTTAGCTTGTATGTGAGTCATATTCTAAGTGGTTACTCTCTCCTTTGCCAAGTCTTGGTGAGTCATTCCAAGAAGGTTTTTCTTCCTTTCCTAGTCTTAGTGAATCATATCTAAGTAGGAAGGAACCAACCCATGTTGTGTTGGAGTTCATCTATCTTCCAAAGGTATATCTAATCCCTTAATTCTTTTCTTTCTTGGTTTCCTTCTTCTTTATCTTGCTCTTTGCTTTACTCAAGCTAACCAAGAAACCTCACCATACACTAGGCAAACAATTTGGCCAAGCTTAGACGCCACATTCCCAACCAAACTATCCAAGAAAACAACCAAGAACCATCTTCCAAGGCCTTCCATAGCTCTTGGCCTTCTTACATTACACCATCCAAATAGCTTCCATAATTCAAACCAAACCTATAATCATCCTTCCCCAAGTGTCTGCAGCAAAACCCTTCAAACCCCAAACCAAAATTCAAAGCCTAACACCAAGAACCATTAGCATCTTTTATTCATAGCTTTTGCAACCTCTAACCTCTTGAGCCTCCAAGAAACACTTCAAGAACTAGCCAAGAACCTTAGAACATCTAACCAAAACCAACCTGCCTTCTTTGCCTAGCTTCCTTAAGGCTAGCTGAATCAAAACCTACCTAAAACACATCCAGGAACCTAACCTTTAGCAAGGTTCTTCTTCCTAACACTTCTTTGCCTCTTTGGACAGTCCAACAACAAAAGAAATCTCCCTTGGTATCCATCAAGAAGACACACCAAGCATTCTCCAAGAAGCTCAGAGAAACGGTGACCTATAATACAAGGGCTACAAATATGTACCAAATTGTTAGCCTTGATCCTGTTAACGAGAAGGAAATGGTGGACACATAAATGACCTTTTGTCTTTCAAACGGTTCGAGTGGAAGCATCCACAACAAAGCATGCCAGGAGATCCAAATTCAAACTCAACGACAAATGTGGGTAATTGTAATCCACTAGTTTCTCTAATTCTCACATCTCTATAAAAGTGAAAGTCTCACTTCAAAAAAACCCTAAATAGAATAAAAATTCATACTATGTGAATTATGCAAAGAATAGAGATGAAAAATTACATTCAACAAATTGTGATTGAAAGAGAATGTGATTAATTGTAATCCGCTAGTTTCTCTAATTCTCATATCCCTGTAAAAGTGGAAGTCTTGATTCAAAAAGCCCCTGAATAGAATAAAAATGTATACTAGAGGAAAAATTACAAACAACAAATAGTGATTGTAAGAGAATAGTGAGTATGATATTACTTGCCTCTCATTCACGCGCCATATTGAACCACCAGTATCCATGACTACCTTAAGGAGCTCTAGTGACAAAATTTTCCCTCTCAAGAGGATACGATCATCAGGGTGCTGCTGGGATGAGAATTTCATGGACAGTTTGCATAAATTTTTAAAAAGAAGAAAACCATCCTCCCTTATTTTACTTCCATCAGCTCCAGCTTCATTATCCGACTTGTCGGTAGCTGTTTCATCCGCTGCTTTGGGCAACTGTGTATGGACTTTCTGCATGTCCATAGGAGGTAATATAGACGATGGTTTGAGAGGAGCACCCTCACTGGCCTCCATTATCTCGTTTATAAAATTTTGGGAAAAGAGTATGGAATTGCCCTCGTTCAAATTCTTATCCGTGAATTCCAAAAGTTCATTGACAGAAACCCTTCTAAGGAAGACATCCATGGAGTCTTCCTCGACTCTGGTGAAAACAATGGTCATGATCTGAGCAAGAACCGATTTAGCACAGATCTGATTAGTACCGTTGACCCCCCCGAGGTAAACATTATAACAAGTTCTCACAATTTGAATGAGACAGTCTGCCCGGATCAAAATGCAGGGGGATCTTACAGCTGAGAGCAATACTCTGAGCACCCCCAGCTCAATTGCCTCCTCCCCAAGGCCACCCGACTTACAGATAGCATCAATCATATTGAAGACAACGCCGGACTGTGAAGCATTCGAATTGTCAGGACGGTTAATCTCCCCGCGGACAAGGCCGAGAGAGAACAGTTTAAAGGTGCATTCAAGAGCAGGCTCAACAACCTTAGGGTAGGCAGAGTCAAGCGCGAGAAAGAGAGGCTGAAGGACACAGTCGGCATCTGAGGAGGAAAGGCCTGGAAGAGGGGATTGGGTGTCGCCTGAAGACGATTCAGGCTCAGAGAGGGATTCGAGCTTGTCAAGGGTGGATTTGCATGAGGAGACAAGGTGAGAGTGCTTACGCCAGGCGGCATTCTTGATGATCTTGTCGAGTGATGGACCTACAACTCGGCCGCAGCGGGAAGGACCTCCCAGAGATTGCGATGCGGACATTTTATTTCAGATATGAAAAAGACAGGATCATACAATTTGCTCACATTCACTGCGCGTGAACCAGGAAAAGAACTGAAATCTAAATGCGTCCCTCCGACTCCGTTCACATATTCATTCTCCTATAGCCTGGAGATTGGGGAATTAGCGTGCATGAAGCACAATATAAGCATAACTCCCTCATTTGCTGGTTGAGAGTCTCTGCCTCCTGAACCTACGTTTGCGTAATAAGGAAAGCAACTGTCAAGCTAACCAGGCAACATCTACCACATGGTAAACGGGTATTTTAGATCCGACCCAATCTCCACACTTGCTTTCCATTGGAAACTTCTTTTTACTAAAATTCCAGGTTTACCCTAATTCATTCGTTTTGAAGCACCCTCCTTACGTTTAATGTTCTTATTATATAAAATAAGTAAATAATAAAATTAGTACAAAATTATTACAAGCTTTTTAAATCAAAATTAAGTCTAAATCTAAAATCTATTCTTCAGTGTGAAATCAAATAAAAAATTATTTAAAATCAAATTGCATTCCAATATAGTTTTAAAAAGATAAACATGAAATCAAACTATCCAAAGGATTATATACATTTATCTTAACTTTGCCTTTTGTATGAGCATTTTTATTTTATGTTCGTTAATCTTTAAACTCTATGACTTAATTTAATATATATTTGTATTAAATTTGATTGAGTCATAGGAGAAAATAAAGTTTAGCCCTTAATTTAGGTTCAGTCCCCATCTTTTTTAAATAAGATTTGTTGAAATTAAAAACATATAATAATAGATGTACTTCCATGCAGCCGCCACCAAAATGTAAAAAGAAAAAAAAAAGTATTTTCTAAGCTCACTAGCGATGCTACCTGCATAAAAACCGACCAACCAACCTTGCCACTTTATACTAGACCACCAAATGAAACGACACTACACAATAAAGGACTGGAATCAAATTGCCCATAACGTTTTACATGATAATGCAAGAAAAGGAGTTAAGTTTATTAAAAAAAAAGGTGCCAATAAGTGGAATTCAACTATTATAAGTTAGATTATTAAAGAATATTGCCAACATAAATATACACTTTTTCAAAGAAACTTATATATTCTATAAATTTATATTATTTTTTTCTGTCTAAGTGACGAAGCTGAAGCTAATGATCTTTTGATACATAAAACATTTTTAAAAAGCAATCAATTAATAATATAATTGAGAGGGTTTCAGAAAAAAACACACACACAATACAATTGGCTCATTCTACACTCGACATGTGACTCTTCCAACATTTAGCACTTTGTCTCTTCTACCCTACTTGGAACATTGTTCTAAAAGACCAATTCTGAAATTCCACAAGGCCTCTTTTAGAACATGTATACTTTTGCTTTTATGTTTTGGTTGGATTTGCATATAATAATGGTGAGAACAAGAGAACTAGACTTTCAATTTGAGTGTGTGTGACCCGCTGCTTCTATTAGACGTAGAGAGTGCAGGGAACCTAGTTAATGAAGAAGAGTACCATCAAGAGGAAGTACCTATTCAACATCATGAAGAAGTTGGAAATGATGGATATCTTGATAACATCATGAAGAAGTTGGAAATGATGGATATCCTGGTGGGCCTCTGAACACGTACGTACTGCAAAATTATGACGGACATGTAGCTTATCTTATACATTTTTAATACTTATTTTTCTTTTGGAAACGTAGGATCGTGGGGAGCTAAGCTAATGTCTCATGGTAGGAAGATGAATTGGTTAAGTCCACCTCATAAACATAAAATCTGTTGTGGGTCTATCTGGGTTAGTTGGCCTTGTTTGAGCTAGCTATGAAATGGTAGACAAAGGATTATTGTTTGTCTTTGTGGAGAGGTGGCACTACGAGACAAATACCTTCCATCTTTCAAATTGGTGAGATGATCATCATACTAGATGATGTGTCTAGTTTGTTGCGTCTGCTGATTATGAGTCAATTCTATACTTATATGAGTGTAGATGCAGCTAACGCTACAGAGGTCTTGGTAAAAACCTTTAGGGTTGATCGTGTTGACGCATTTGCTAAGACTAGACATTGTAGAGGTGGTCACGTGCGTTTGAACTTGCTAAGAATGTACGAAAATGCATGTGATTTTGGACAATGGATCGTTGTTACCCGAGTTTATCTGTTACAATTGGTGGGATGCACTATTTTTGCATATAAGAGTGCTACCTCTGTGAGTGCCTCTTATATGGGTCTGTTTAGTGATTTGCGCCTTATTGAATAAGGTTATGCTTAGACCCTAGCTGCACTTACCCATATGTATGAGTAATTGGGTGATGCCAGCTATGCTGGTACAACATAATTTGTTGGATATGTAACTTTGTTGGAGGTAAGTGACTAGAAATTCGCCAAATGTTTTGATTATCATAGGTTGTGGTTATGCACGTTAAATTATTGATCTTTTTCTTCTAGACATGGATATATGAGCACTTGTCAACTATAAGGTTGAAAGAGTTTGTTGAGGATTACATAGAGAACTTCCCGTGCATGCGGTATTAAGTTGGCGAGTTATCTCCACTTGCGACAGTCAGATTCCAACTTGATCACCTTATTTTAGTTGGTATATGATTCACCCATATGACGACCATCGACAGTTTCGTCCTTTTAAGTTGACTTCCATGTCGGTTGGAGTTGCATTGACCTGAACGTGTGCTATGACAGTACAAATATGTGCGAAGTATACCATACCATATGTATGTGATAAATGATGGGAATCCAACCACAATAGATATAGACCATCAGTGGATACATTATGAGAAGTATATTGTTGCAGATGCCAGACTCGCCCCTCATGTGAAATCATGCATGAGAGAATATATGGATTAGTTTCGTCGTATCTCACATCCATATATTATACATGTGGATGAGGATGATTGTCCGAATGATTGTTTAGATGTTGTACCACCAGATGTTGGCGATGGCACTGGTGGCGATGGTGGCGGTGATGTCAACTGTGGTATGAACATTGTAATTAATATTAATATGTTTGTTATATAAATAATTTGTTGCTCTTTGTAGGGTATATGTTAGTTTTGTAGGTATCCCTACTTAGGAAGGTACACATAGAGCCTTAATGCTAGCCTGTATCACCATGATGAAAGGGTCGTGTATGTTAGCAGACAACAACATGGACGTAGATGATATTATGATGTATATTTTTTATGATCATATTGAAAAAGCAAGGCATCAACATGCTCAAAATAATCTCAAGTAATGACATCTTATTCCTGTTAGTTTTGTAGGTAGTATTAGTTTAAAAGAATTAGGATGTGTTCAAAATAAATTTGTCATCATATTAGTCCTATACCTCCCGGTATACATATAACAACAAAATATATATATTATAACAAATTGACCTATTCGGTTAGGATTGTGCACTTCAGTTATCACAAATCGGTTATAATTTATTGGGTAACCAACCCAATTTGTTATCAATTCACAAGAGCCTATAAATATATGTTCATACCATAAGAAGTACTCACTCAAACTCATCTCTTTACTTTATACTCTAAATTCTCTTAAGATTTTTAGTAACTTGAGCGTCAAAATATCTTATGCAGGAAATACCCAATTTGGTCTTCAACAGTCACAACAGCTCGAAAGCTGACCTCAGCTGACCTCGGTCGACTGTTGATTTAATTCAAGAATAAATGCAGATTTCAATAAAAGAATTAAATTAAAAAAGGATACTAAAGATTGGTGTTTTGATGATGAAGATACAAGAATTATTACAACATTTAAGACTTGATTTTATCCTAAAAAAGAAGACTGCATCATCGAAAATAAAGGCTAATAAAATACTCAATCATGGAAAATCAAAGTAATCAAGAATGGAGATCTTGAAGATTTGCTCAAGAGCTAAAGAAACAAGTTTAGAAGTTTCAGTTTTGAGTGTTGGATAAAAAGAGTAAGTCATATTTCCCCCTAGACCATTTCAATCTTGAGAGCAAGTCATATTTTCGTAAAAAGCATTTTCTACGCTTTTAATCGATTAGAAATCAAAATAGAATCGATTATATCACTTAAAATTTGAATTAAACAAGTTTAACAAACAAAATAATCGATTAAGTGCTTTGATAATCGATTATATTATTGTCTGGGTTGCATATAATCAATTATGGATTTAATCTAATCAATTATATAAAAAAAAATGTGTTTTTCAATTTTGCTCTGAAACAATTCATTATGGCTTTTATACAATCGATTAAATAGGATGTTTTTGCAAATTAAATGTTGAATCAACCCAAGAATGGAAACTTTAAAGCTGATTTCGAATTATAAAATGAATGACAAGGTTTTAGGTTTACACACATCTGATCAAACACGAAATTACAGTGTGTTGTGCTCAAATATTTTTAAAGTCTCTTTCTTGCTCTCTCAAAGTTGATCTTAGTTCTTGGAAGTGGTGATTGTACTGTGTCTAAGCTTTCATATCCAACACTCATTAGGTATTCTATTTCTTGTTTACTGGTTTATGTTATCCATCTCTTAGATCTGTTCTAAAGGGAGGTGTTTGTCCATCTCTTGTCTATCAAGAGAGGTGGGATCATCCTTAGTGTGTATAAGAAGGTGTTTCTGTTTATCTTTATTTATTTATTTTACATGTTATCACTTGATTAGTGTTTGTAATTGCATTTAAAGATAGTAGAAAAATCATCACATGTTTATGGTAGTTAGACACTGGATGAATATGAACCAGTATAATTCTCTATATTCTTTCTTCCCTTCCCTTTCTCTATATTTTAGAGTTTTTGGATTATATTTACATATTGTAATCTCAACGTCTTTATCATATCTCAAAGAAATTCCGAATCCTAGTGATTAAAATTGAAAATTATTTTAAATTGAAAATAAAATTTAAAAAGTTTAAAAACTTAATTCATCCCCTCTTAATTTTTGCACTGTCATTACTTCTAACACCGACCTCATCTAACATCGACCATCTTCAGTAAGAATAAATACCTTCACTAAAACTACATCAATGAATATACTTGTCTCACTAAAAAAACATCATAAGTTGTTCTACCACATGCAAAGAGGAGTTGTGATAATTCAATCATGGAATTATTTTTGTCTGACTAATTATTTTTATTGTTGTTGTTATTATTATTATTATTATTACTATTATTATTATGGTTTAATAGGCATTTTGGTTCTAATATTTTGTAAAAATTTGTAATGTTTTCCCTCGTTTATTTTTTTTCTCAATTGAGTCACAAATTTTATTAAAATCTGTCAATGTGATCCTTTCCGTTAAGTTAAATTAACGTGAACGACGTTAACCTTCTCCTTCCTCCTCTCCCTCCCAAAAGTTTGGTGTAATATTCCAAATCCTGGTCATCAAAGGCGAAACCCATCTCCAGATTAATCTCTTCTAATGCCTTTCTTCCCTTTTCCATAACAGATATATAACGAATTTCCTTAGGAACAACACTGGTCTCAAAGGATGTTAGCTTCTGAGTATAAACACACTCGGTCATCCTATCGTGCACCATAGAAGCAAATTCACTTATTTGATTATCCTGCAAGGGTGATTACACTATTGAAGAGGTTAATGTCATCGGAGGGTGAGATTGGAAGGGGGAGAAGGTGGGGTTTTGGAGTGCCAGACAGAAGAAGAGAGGATTGAGAGGGAGAGGAGGAGGGAAAGGAGGAGGGAGAGGTAGAAGAAGAATGTTACAAATTTAGGACTCACGCCACTCTAAACAAAAAAAATATATCCAACCAATTACAAAATGACATGTGTGTCATATCCTCACAGATAACGTCGTTCACGTTAATTTGACAGAGAGGATCACATTGATAGATTTTAATAAAATTTGGAACTCAATTGAGAAAAAAAATAAACAAGAAAAAACATTACAAATTTCCACAAAATATTAGGTCCAAAATACCTATTAAACCTATTATTATTATTATTATTATTATTATTATTATTATTAATTTTCACTTTTATTTTTCACCGAATCAATTTCTCCGTTCCTTACCATACCAAAAGTATGACATGTTTTCCAATGCCCTAATGAAATATCAAATTAAACAGTACATCTCTTACCTTTTCCCCAACCTCCTTCCAGGTCCCGACCAACCCTCCCCCCCTCCCTTCACGCGCTTAACTCTCCGGGCCACCGGCCGGTCTGCCGTCAAGAAAGGAAGCCATCGCGTGCACATCCACCCGAAGCCTCAGCCGTCTGTCACTTGTTCAGGACGCTCCCCTTGACTCGCATTTGCGAGCTGACACCGTCACGACCCCACTGCTCACAGTCACTCTGACCATTAGTTTTGGAAAAATAAATTCTGAGCTGCTTGCATATTCTTGTATAGTTGCTGCAATTTGTAGGTTATTCGCGTCCAGAAGCAAAAATTTCATAAATGATTTATTTTGTTGTTTTTTAGTATATTCGAATTTTTGTGTTCATGGAAAGGGGTTGTAAGCTGCATTTCTACATCACATTTTGTAGACTTTAACTATCGTGCTGAGCTTATTTTGGCCTTGTACTATGTCTGGCTAATTGCATTGTCTATGTGAGTTTTGTGTAGGTTGATGATCTGCTCTGTACTATTGTCATTGCTCATTAAGAAGATAGTATTCTTATTCACATTTGTTTCTGACCTACAGGGATTAGATAAAGCAGGGTCATAGAATCTTTGCCTTTTCATCAAGAAATTGAAATTCTAATTGATTACCTTTTCATCATTTATTTATGGATTTAGTCTAAAAATTTAGCCTGTCAACTCAACATTTTTGGGTAATCCTGATCACAGTCCGCTTGCTCCCTTGCAGCACATATGAGTATCACTAGACAGCGTACCCTGGGTGGCGGGGGACATCATGTATTGGACTACTTGAAGCGTATGCAGGCAGAAAATCCTTCTTTCTTTTATGCAGTCCAGGATGACAATGATCTCTCGTGCGGTAATATATTTTGGGCTGATGCAACATCTAGAACAAACTACTCTTATTTTGGAGATGCTGTTATATTGGATACAACTTACAAGACTAACCGGTATAGGGTGCCATTTGCCTCTTTCACTGGGTTGAATCATCATGGGCAACCTGTGTTATTTGGTTGTGCATTGATACTCAATGAATCTGAGTTATCATTTATATGGCTATTTAGGACTTGGCTTCATGCCATGTCTGGCCGTCACCCTGTCTCCATTACAACAGATTTTGACCCTTCAATACATGTTAGTGTTGCCCAAGTTCTCCCTTCAACTCGCCATCGGTTTAGTACATGGAGCATATTTAGAGAAACCCGAGCCAAACTGGCTCCTTTCTATCAATCACATCCTGCTTTTGAAGCTGAATTCAAGAAATGTATTCATGAGAGTGAGACTACTGATGAGTTTGAGTCTTATTGGCATTCACTCTTGGAAAGATTCTGTGTCATGGACAATGAATGGCTTCAGTCAATGTACAACGCACGACAACATTGGGTTCCTGTCTACTTGCGGGACTGTTTCTTTGGGGAGATATCTTTGAATGGGGGAAATGAATATTTGAATTTTTTCTTTGATGGATATGTGAATTCATCCACCACGCTACTGGGATTGGTTAGACAATACGAGAAAGCGGTATCAAATTGGCATGAAAGAGAATTAAAATCAGATTGTGAGACTACTAATAGTAGTCCAGTTTTGAAAACACCATCTCCTATGGAAAAACAAGCTGCGAGTCTTTACACGAGAAAGATATTCATGAAATTCCAGGAGGAGTTAGTAGAGACTCTTGCAAATCCTGCTACAAAAATTGATGACTCTGGAACCATCACTACATATCGAGTTGCCAAATTTGGGGAAAACCAAAAATCTCATGTTGTCACTTTTAATTCTTTCGAGACAAAAGCTAGTTGCAGTTGTCAGATGTTTGAATATTCAGGAATTATTTGTAGGCATATATTGACAGTCTTCAGGGCTAAAAATGTTCTCACTCTTCCATCACAGTATTTGTTGAAACGCTGGACAAGGAATGCTAAAACCGGTACATTGTTAGAAGAACATGCATCCGAATTGCCAATTAGTTCTCGTGAGTCTGTAACAGTTCGTTATAACAATTTGCGTCAAGAAGCAATCAGATATGTGGAAGAAGGGGCAAAATCAATTCAAATCTACCATGTTGCCATGAGAGCTTTGCAAGAAGCAGCTAATAAGGTTTGTACTGTAAAAAATCAGATTACTGGAACAGCAGAGGGAGCTACAGTAACCAATGGAAGCAGGGGTGAATTGCTTGCAGCAGATGAAGATGTTCCAAGCTATCAGTCTTTGGTTAGTTTCTTTGAACCTAAGATTTTTTCCTTAGATCATAACCTCATTTGGTTCGCGCAAGAACTATGAGCACAAAATCTTTCCCTGATGAATTCTATAATGAGTTGCATCCATGGTTACTAGAACTGTACATGTTTTTGTGTCAAAGCAAAATAAAATGTACCGAATTAGGAGGTGGGAGCGTTTTCCCCCCTTGTACTACCTCCAAGCTGGGTCTTGGAGATTATCCTTGGTGTTTTCTAGGTAATCCTTTTCAATGTAGTAAGTAGAGCCGATAAAAAAATGTAGTAACATTTATGTTTGATCTTCTATAGTGCTACCATCAACTTTAACCTTGTCTAAATGAAGAAGTCGTACTGTATATGCTTTGGTTAAAACATAGTGCTACCATCAACTTTAACCTTGTCTAAATGAAGAAGTCGTACTGTATATGCTTTGGTTAAAACATATTTATTGGTATGTGATGGACATTTTTTTACTTTTATTTTACGACTATGGTGATCTTCTTTTCCCATCTCTTAATATTAAGAAATTGAAATCACCTTTCCAGTAAGTCTAAATTGAATCTTTTAAAATTGAGGCTGGTGTCATGATTTGGGTCTGACATAGAATAATAGGAATGGGACATGGTCTTGACACCTCCTTGTTTTTGTGCTTTTCTTGTGAAGCTCTTAACATTATACAATAAATGTAGGGTTACTTTTTTGACTAACTATTTAGTAGGATTTTGGCACAGATTTTATGTGTATTTGCACAAGTTTATACATTAGAGTAAGAACTATAAACCTTTTATATGTGGCCTGTATTTTTGATAATACACATGTATAATAAAAATTTTCCTTTGGATGCTCTGCAGCAGGCAGAGAAGCAAAAGAAAATCCAAGAGTTGACTGCTGAGTTAGGACTCGCAAATCAAAGATGCGAAGTTTATAGAGCAAACCTTCTAGCTGTGCTAAAGGATATGGAAGAACAAAAGTTAAAGCTATCAGTAAAGGTCCAAAATGCAAGACTTAGTTTGAAAGAATGACTGCAGTGATTGCAAAGGCTTCAAGGTATATGCCTATCTAAAGAGGACCTCACAAAGATATTAAGCATCATAGAATATTTGAAGACGGAAGAACAAGAGAAAGAGATTACTCGAGAGAAAAAGAGAAATGGAGCTTAAAGGAGGAGATAAAAAGCGTAATAAATTTGTAAAATTTGCCTTTGTTTAGAAAATGTAATAAAAAAATATTTTAGAAGTTTCTAGGTGTTAACTTCATGTACACATCACCATTATACAATTTTAGCCATAAAAGGGTTTTCTCACATATTCTACGCGCTTGAACCTTTTAAGGAGTTAGAATACTGTGAGAATGTTAGTGTTTAACTTTATATTTTTATGTTAAAAAGTCTCTTGAAATGGTGAATCATCTTTGTATTTATTCTTGACACAACCAAGTGACTTGTTCTAACACCATTTCTTCTCTTGTTTATTCTTTTTCAGTTTACATAGTTTACGTTTTTTTCTTGTATAGTTGTGTTTAGCCGAGAGCTACATAGAATTTCATGGATTTTGTATTGACTTTAAATTCTTCGTTAAGTTGATAGATTCTTAATTTGAAGAGACTCCTGTGCATATTGATTCCTTTTAGGGTACCTTGGTAACTGTTCTTGTCCTAGTTTCTTCTTTAGTTCATTGAGGATGACCTTATTGACGGTCTCGACTTGTCTAGTAGATTGTGGGTGCTTGACAGAAGTAACTTGGTGTTTAATTTTGAGTTGTTGCAAGAACTATTTGAACTTGACGTCAATAAATTGTCGACTATTATCGATGATTATGGAATGAGGAAGACCGTGTCTACAAATAATATTCTTCCAAGAAAACTTATGTACTTGGTAAGTTGTAATGGTAGCTAGAGGTTTGGTCTCAATCCATTTAGTAAAGTAATCAATAACGACAATCAAGAATTTTACTTGTCCCTTGGCTAAAGGAAAAGGATCTAGGATGTCCATTCCCCATGTCGTAAACGGTCATGATATAGTGATGGAATGTAATTTCTCAGCAGGTAGGGTATGTGTTAAAACCCAATTTTATCCGGATAATGTTGCCTCCTGCAATCTTACAAAAAAAAGAAAAAAATAATAATATAATAATATAAAATAAATAGTAAATGCCTATAAAAATAAAAGTAAAATGTTATGTTTATTTTTAATTAAAAAAAAATCTTTCCTTTTCCTTCTCCACTCTCAAAATACCATATCCTCTCCTCCTCGATCCATCGCGCCAGCCAAGGACTCGATCATCTCCACCCGAGGACTCCATCATCTCCACCCGAGGACTCCATCATCTCCAACTGAGGACTCCACCATCTCCAGTCGAGGACTCCACCATCTGCGGCGAGGATTCCAGCATCCCTAGCCGAGGACTCCTCCATCTCCAACCGAGGACTCCTCCATCTCCAATTGAGGACAACTCCATCTCCAACCGAGGACTCCTGCATCTCCAATTGAGGACAACTCCATCTCAACATAGGACTCCACCATCTCCAACGAGGACTCCACCATCTCCAACTGAGGACTCCTCCATCTCCGACCAAGGACTCCTCCATCTCCATCCGAGGACTCCATCTCCAACCAAGGACTCTAGCATCTCCAACCAAGGACTCCAACATCTCCAATCGAGGACTCCTCCATCTCCGACCGAGGACTCCTCCATCTCCGACCGAGGACTCCTCCATCTCCAGCCGAGGACTCCCGCTAGGTATATATAACCGTGGAAGAGAACTCGGAAATGCGAAAGAAGCTCCTGAAACTCGCATAGGCCAAACACAAATCGGTTCATAAAAGAAAAGGATTGCACGTAGTGTACTCTTTTCCATAGTTCAGTTTTTTATACCTAGGGAGATTTTTTACTAAATAAGGTTTCAAAAAAGCATATCATCATCAATAAAATTATTATCTAGTCATATGAATTGTTTTATATTATTTGCACTTAAGAAATCCAGGTCGGTCTCAAACCGACGACCCATAATGGATTCAACTAATTCAAAACAATCGAGGTCGACCTCAAACTGGTGACCCACAATGGATCGAGACAGCCCCAGTCAGCCTCAATCCGGTGACATACAATGGGTTCAGATACTTCTTGAGATCCAGGTAAGCCTCAACCGGCGACCTACAATGGATCATGAAAACCAGGGTCGACCTCAACCAGCGACCTACAATGGGTTCAGATAATTCTATAGAGATCAAGGTTGACCTCAAACCAACGACCTACAATGGATCCAGAAAACAAAGGTTGGCTTAAAACTGACGACCTACAATGAGTTCAGATAATTCTTGAGAGACATAGGTCAGCCTCAATCGGCGACCTACAATTGATCCAGATAACCAAGGTTGGCTTTAACCCGGTGACCCACAATGGGTTCAGATAATTCTTGAGTGATACAATGGATCCAGATAACCAATGTTGGTCTCAAAACGGTGACTTATAATGGATTCAGATAATTGAGATCGACTTCAAACCGACAACCAACAATGGCCAAATAATTTTTAGGTTCTCAAAGTCGGTATTAAATCAGCAACCCATAATGGGAACCCCTAGAAATTTGTTAGCTCGGTTTGACCAACTCGTCTTAGTTTGGTCATTCTCGAGTCAAGACATCAGATTTTAAGCTCGGAGCTTGTATCTATAACCGAGCTCCAGAATATGTAACCAATGTCTCATTAATAAATAAGTAATAAAGCTCACATCTCTAGTGCTCGGCTACCATCTGATTATAACTCAGCTCGATGAACTTTTTACAGCTCAGCTGTCCTCAGACCAAGACATCGGATTTTGAGCTCGGGGGCTTATGTACCTCTCCCATTTGTAACGGAGCACTATAATATATTTTCCGTATATAAGGGAAAATTATCACTATTTATTCACATTAATATAGTTTTTATTCTTTATTAGCATTAATTCAAAATCATTACCATTTGTTGATATTTATGATTTATTATTCCAAATACTCTATAAATAATATTTCAGGAAGTACTCACTCAAACTCATTTCATTACTTTATACTCTAAACTTTCTTATGCTTCTTATTGACTTGAATGTTGGAGTATATTTTGCAGGAAGCACTCAATTCGGTGTTCTGCAGTCACAACAACTTGAAAGCCTACCTCATTTGAACTCATCTGATCTTGACCATTTTCGATAAGAATACTATTTTATTTTTATTTTTTATTGTTATATCGATTTTCTTAACTTTGATTTTTTTTTATAATTAAATTTTAAAAGTTTCTTCGTTATGAGCTATATAATTGTTATGAGCTATATAATTGTTATGATTTTTTATTAGTTTTGTAGTTTATTTTTGTAAGGTTTTGTTATAGTTTATGTAGGTAAATTGATGGAAAATAACATTACTTCTGATGATTATTAGATTATCTAATACTTATTTGTTTGGAATTATTTCTTTTATATAGTGTGTTTTAAAATATTAATAGTTGAAAATTATTTATTTATTAATATTTTTAAATATGTATTGATAAATTAAACTTGATATTTATAAAAAAAAAGTCAATACTAAACATTTTTTTACATATATATTATAATATAAAAATAATAAATTAAAGTATACTTCAGTAAAATAATTGAAAATTTGTAATATTATAACAAATTAATTAATTTAAGTATAAAAAATAATATATAAAAAATATTTAATCTTGTGTATACTAAAAAAAAGATTTTTAGTAGTATATTTTTGTGATATATAACAACAGAATTATCTCAGAATATACGTATGACAATAGTATATATATATATATATATATATATATATATATATATATATATATATATATATTATATAACAAATTTTACAAATTGATCCATTCTTTTAATTACGTGTAATTAACCTATTAGATAACTAGTTCAATTTGTTATCAATTATAAAGTCCACAAGAATTTATAAATATTTGCTCATATTAGAGGAACTGATTACTCAATCTCACCTCTTTACTTTATACTCTAACTACTCTTAAAAATTCTTACCGACGAGCATCGGAGTGTCTTCTGCACAAAACACTCAATTTAATCTTCAGCAGTCATAACAGTTCAAAAGTCAACTTCATTCGACCTTGATCATTTTCGATAAGAACACCTTTAATGAGATTAGAACTGAATTTTATGAAATAGTTTACATTTAAACATATTCCCAAAAAAGTGTTGTATTCTTTTCAAAATGGTGTAAAACAACAATGTCCCACTACTTTCTTGTTTTGAAACGAATTTAAACTCTTTCGGAAAGTTCAACACAATCATGTTAACTTGACGTGAGCAAATTGAAGGTTCAGCATGACTACGTATTTTTTTGGATTTCACCTCACTTTCTTAAAATTGAACGAACTCTAACATATCCTTACTGGTCACAACCACGAAGACGCAAGTGTGCTACTGAAATTCCCATAAGTTCTCTTAACATAGTCATGTTACACCTATCATAGTCATGACAAGCAAACATATCCATTCTAAGACTGAATTTCCCAGTTCAAAAGAGAAATGGTTATGCGGTATAAAGACGGTATTATGCATATTTGATTAAATTTTATTAAAAACTACATATATTTTTAATCTCTGAATTACATTTTCATTATTGTAGTAAACTTTGTATAAATTTATAGACTTATACTTTATAAGCTGGTAATTATATTTCATTCATTTTCTCAAATATCTCTTTATTTATAATCGAAAACTATTTACGTCCTTACGACAAAATATGTTTAAATTTTACCTCAAACGACCAATCGGTTCAAAGATTTAAAATATATTTAATCATTTTATTAAATTAGGTACACTGATAATTTTCGGTGGACCTTCTAATATGATATTATCTAGAGCAAAAATCCAATTATTAAATAAGTAACGGCGTTCTCTGTAGACACATAAAATTATTAAACCGATGTGTTGATGGTAGATGGTATAGCGAAAACAATTCCCAAATATAATGGTACAGTATCACAAAAAACTTTAAATTCACATTAGTAATCATCACCCTTTGATATAACTTCTTTGCATGTTGGTCGGAGTAAGATTGTATGTTCGAATTGTGATACATAGCTTCCTTTCACATCACACAGAGGAGGATAAGGCTGCATAAAAAAAACAAAAAATTACTACTTCATGAGAACAATTTCAAAGTTATGATTAAGAAAACAGCGACATAATCTGAAGTAGGACGAATAACCATCGAAGCATGAACACCATTATTGTGCCGGGTATATATTATCAGACATATTCAACAAAAACACTTCCAATTGATAACACCTCTGGTAGACACAAGTTATTTGCGTACCATTTAAAAATTCAGCACGCAGCTCAGATCCAGCAATTTAAAATCCAACTATTTTTTCGGTTGTACTTGTGCACGACGATGCTATGTTTGTTTGAAATTTTTTTTTCAAAAAATGTGAATAGAAATGATGCACATACTAGTACTGGTCATATGACATGTCAAGTTATAGACACGCACACAGTTGCTTGTTCCTATCAATGTCCATGCTTCATGATAAAATATAGATAAACTAAATACATAGTACTAAAGAAACATGTATATAAAGTCACAGGGATACTGGATATTAATGTTTTCACAAGTTAACCAGACCTTCATGATGTCTAAACTGAAATGTAACTTAACATTTTTTTGCGTGTTAATATTGGATCAGAACTACGTCAAATCAATAATAATTTTCAAATTACCAAAATCTCCCTCAGACACCTATCTCATCGAAGCCATTAAAATAGGCATTCAATTTTTAAAAAGTTTAAAAACTGTTTATATCTACAAAATTTCTTGGTACTAACAGCTCCAGAAGCATACCTGAACAATGCCAGAGTCACACAAATTCTTTAATGCCATTAAGTATTTAGTCTCCCCCAGGCGATCTAAATATCGCCTACAAAAGGCCAAAGTCGAGAAGTTCTTGTTAATTGTTGCTAACAATTGTTTCGCTCTAGGCAATCTCAGTGGGATATGACCAACATCAAAATTTTTCATGTAGTGGCTGCATTCCAGGTCTTCTCGTACATATCCTTTCCCTGAGCATAACATACATAATATTTAAAGACCACTTACGTCCTGTATTGTTCGAAGACAGTACAATAATGTAGCACCCAAAGAAACTATTATACCCGTTGATGCAAAGGTTTCAATAGCAAAAAATTCACCCTCTTCCATCTTTGTCTGCTCCCCACCTTTCACAATGGGAACAGATTTTCCAGCATGGATTTGGTAGCGACCAATGCTATGTCCATTCAAATTCCGTATACTCTTCACTGCAATAACATTCCCCATTGCAACATATATCACTTTCTATATGATAACACAATATTGGTTTATTATACTATAAAAATATGCAGACAAATATCATAAATTATAAATCATCCTTCAGACATTTACAACTTTTAGTCATACAAATAAATTAAGGCATCAAGTTAACAATATTGTTTCCAACACGTTCAATGCTAAAATAAAATACAATGGTTGTAAAGTAGCACCACATTTATCAGGGACCATGCCCAAATTCCACTGCAATAGTTATTATGATTATGGAAACTTTAGAATTCCCTGTTCCAAATTCAATTAAAGAATTGACTACCACAAAAAGATCATTGACTTAATTATTGACCATCTTCTCATTATTGGAGTGGTTGGACAATTTCGTTAAGATCATTACCAATTCTACCATCATGTTAAAGTAGATACATGTCGGTTTTCTGTCACTTCAAGACCATTTTACAACTCTTCGTATCACAGGTTTACATGTCCCCACGCGTTTTGTAAAGTTGAGTTAGACTTGAACCCAAGTTTCAAGAATCTTCAAACCCTGCTCCTTGCAAGACCCTCTATCACACATCCCAATGCTTCATGCCAGAACTCAACCATATGGAATTTCAATATTTTCTTGCTTCAAGTGCACATTATGGTGAATTATATTCCAACTCTAGATCAAACCACTCTCATCCTCACCAAACCTCTCTTATGTCAAATGTTGAGACAAACTGAAATTGTTTGAAGATGAATTCTAACACCCCAAGTTCGCAGCAGGAATGTTATAGATATAGCATTCTACTGTTATGTTTAAGTTTATGGTAGCTACGCATAATTGTGTAACCTGAACTCAGCAGTCAGCTTAGAAGTCTATAAATACCTTCACATTTTTAAAGTAATGAATCAATTTATCATTTTCAGAAACTCCCTTCATTTCAGCTAGGTCCCCCCATGTTATCATTAAAATGCAATTCACTCCCTGTATGTTATAATTAAGATACAATTTAGTAAATATATATTAGGACTAAATTGCATTTCAATGATAATATGTATGGATCTATTTGTAACATAGGACAAATGTGAAAGAAAAAATTTACTTTCAAGGGCTTTTTATTTGTTTATTTAATATTCAAGGACTAAGTTCAAAACATATACACTTTCAAGGATTGAAAAGATCATTCAGCCTATAACAAGCAATACAATAATAAGGAACATAACTAATAATGGAAAATATTTGGTAAGATGAAAACAAAATTTAGGAGATGATTTATCATGTCTGTGAGATTAGCGAATATCAAGCAAAAACCTTGGACAATGGTGTTGTCATCAGGAGCCTTCATTAGATAACAATGAAATGTAAATATTAAATGCTTCCATCTACAATTCAATGCATGTAATGAGAAATATATGATCCAAATAAAAAGACAATAAATATAAGCACAAACATCATTACAAGCATCATACCTTGATACACCTTTCCGTTAATCTCAACTTCATAAGATTCCATGACCTCTTGAATAGCGGCACCAACATCACAAAGGCGTACATCAATTCCAGCTTCCTAGATGACAACCACAGCATTCAGAGGAACTAGTAAACTACATGATTTACTTGGTGCATACCAAAACATCACAACACAGATCAGACAATATAAAATATGGCAGAGGGGGTAGAGATCAGAAGCTATTTTTTAGGTTAGGCTTATGAAGCTTTGCAATTAAAGAGTTCTAAAGATAGAGAAACTGTGAAATTGAAATTGAGTATTCCTGTAGTGATATTCTTTCTTATTGGATTTAAGCTTGTCTAACAAGCTTCTAACCAACTGAATGTTACAGGAAACTAATTTTCTAACAGAATAATATTTGGTTCTTAAAGGAACATTGTAGACTATAATGCACAACAACTTGTAACTTGCAATCTTAGTTATGGAGGATTATCACAGCCAGATGTAAATCTGCCATATAAATATTCTGGTTGGCATTGTGATAAAAGGCAGAAAGAATATATATATATATATAAATTGAAAGGGGTTAGCTATATGAGAGGGAAAAGATCTCAATTAAATTGATTCAATGTAAATCAGTACAAGAGGATATATATAGAGAACTCTACCCCTGGCATAATGATTACAATTATTTCTAGTATCTTACACTACCACACCTGTAATAATTACAATCTCTCCTTGTAAATCTACAAAATATTTTCTCCTCACACAACACTACCCCTCAAGCTGGTGAATAGATATTTATTGTTCCTAGCTTGCATGCCTGAGTCGTGTTGTGGGAAGACCCTTTTTAAACATATCTGCTGCATCCCCCAATGATGAACAAGAACACAATTTCTACAAATGTCTAAGCGTCTTTTTCATAACACTGCTCGTTTGACAGGGTTAAGCGTCTTTTTCATAATGTACCTTAATACCCGTATTGGTTGCTTCGCGAGAGGCTTCAAGCAATGGATCAAACATAGGGTTGAATGCCACAGTAAAAGCACAATCAACTATATATCCTACAAACAAAATTCATGACAAGAGGTTCAACAGAGTAAAATTACAACATACACTAGTTGCTAGTATTATCGTAGCTATAGAAGATTGGATAAAAAAATTCCTGTGCATTACCATCAACATGGGTGCCAAAATCCAGTTTCATTACATCATCATACTGAAGTACAGTCTTATCCCCTGAATTTGGGGTCCAGTGAGCAGCAACCCTGAAGGAGTAAGAGAATTACATGTAAGAAAACAATACTAGGAAGAAACAGCAAACAACTATGAAACTGCAAAACATTGTATTAGAACATCTATTTAACTGTCTCTTGGTAGTTAGTTGTTAGCAATGTAGTTAAGTCAGTTACTCAACTAACTGCAACCAGTTAATTTGAGCAGTTACACAGCTGTCACCATGACAACTATACTGATCCTACAAATACTTCAATGTCATAGTTGTCATTGCCAAATAGCAGATTGGCCAACCCCACAAGTGGATAACAAGATAGCAGGATAACTGCTATTCTAATATTATATATATAAGCTGGAAAAAGAAAACCCAAATTTCACACACTAATCATAATTAATATAAAAACTAGTACTTGAACAAATATGCAGTATAAAGTCAATGAAAAGCAAATATAAAACGTAAATTATCAACATATAGTACACCAATTCTTAATAATACCAATCAAAAACTAAATAAGAAAATTAATAAAAAGATCACAACTTCAATTGAAAATAAGAATTAATGGCAGCAGAATACAACTGACACAAAATTTCAGTAACTAAATAAGAAACTAAAAAACACAAACTGAGTGAAAGGCAAGCAGAACACAAAAATTAATACAAAGATTGAATAGGAACACAAAGAAGAATTAATTTTTCAAAAAAATCAGAAACTAAATAAGGAATTAAAAAAAAAAAACTAAAATAACATCAAGTATACCATATAACAATGAATAAGAACCAAAATATAAAATAAGAAAATAAAAAAAGACTTCAAAAGGAATTAATTAACTTCATAAACTAATAAAACCAAAAGACTGAATATGAAAAAAAAAAGAATAATAGTGGTTTTGAAAAACCAGAAATAGAAAAGGAAATGAAGAAAGGAAAAGAGAAAACAAATGAAGAAAAAAAGAATCTTGAGAAGGAGGCTTGCAACGAGAAGAGAGCAGATAATGTAATGGGTTCACAAATGCATAAAAATGCAAAAGGAGTTAATTTATTTCATAAAATAATCAAACCAAAAGACAAAAATAAAAATAAGAATAACAGTGGTTTTGAAAAACTAGAAATAGAAAAGGAAACAAAAAGAAAAAGAAGAAAATGTCTACTACACATACCAAACTGTCCCTCGTGTCAATTATTACATGTTCCCTCCGTCAAAAAGAATCTAACAAGTGTCAGCAAGTTAGCCAAAGAAATTCTATACATTTTTTGAATTCATGACACTAAGTATGATGTCAAATCCTAGGTCACCAATGAAGTGCTGGTGCATAGCTCTATGGGTCCTGATGGTCTTTATGTGCATCCTCACCTTCAACTTCAAACAACCCATATTGGTTCTCGTACATATTTATTTTCCAATTCAGTAAACATCACTGTAAATAGTTGTACTAAATCTGATTCTCACTCCATGTATAGGTTAGGCCATTCTACTAGCCACGTTTTAAGCTTGTTTTACAACAATTTTCTGTTTTCTAACAAAATGTCTCAAATTTTGTTCTCTAGTTGTAGGAGAAAGTCAAATACACTTCTCTCCACGTCATCTGAATATGCTTACTCTTCACCTTTATAATTGGCTTAATTGGACCCTCCAAGTCCCCTTCACTAATAATTTTCAACATTACATCACCTTTGTACATGCTTATTCTCACTTTACTTAGCTCTGCAGCTTAAAAATAATTTAAAAACATTCACTATTTTTAAACAATTTATGACCTGGTCGAACTTCAATTTAACATTAAACTGAAAAACAACAAACTGACAACAGGGTAATTTAGACCTCTTTCCAAATATCTGACTTGAGAGTAAATTGTACTTATTTGCCCTCATACCCACCATGAAAATGGTGTTATTGAACCAAGACATATTGTTGAACTTGGCCTCACTCTACTTAGTCATGCCTCTTCCTCCAAAATTTTGGAATAATGCCTTTACCACTACAGTGTATCTAATCAAAGACTCCCCACTACCCCTCTCCCTTCAATATTTTTGGCCCCTTACACTATCTTGTTTAACCAACCTTCAGGCTATACCTTCCTCAAAAACCTTTGGCTGTGTTTGTTTTCTTTTCCTTTCGACCCTACACCTCTCATCAACTTGATTTCAAATCTCATGAGTGTCTATATTTGGTTACTCTACGTTCCTATAAAGGGTACAAATGTTTGTCCAACTAGAAAGTGTAGAAAGTTGTTTATCTAAAAAGATGTTCTCTTTAGTGAGAGCATAGAGTTCCCTATTCTCCAACTGCATCTATTGATTCCTCTACCGTTACAATCCACTCATATCCTTCCCCAAGGCACAATAGCTCAATCCTCTACCTCCCTATCCTTTAATGTTCTCTCTCCTGTTCCTTTTGTTCCTCCCCCCCACTGTCCACTTTCCCATCCTCCCACCTCAAGACTACAAAATGCAAACTACGTCGAAATGTGGTCTACCTTGGGCTCGTATTCACCCGTCCATGTTCCTAGCTCACTGTGAACAAAGATGTAAAGTAAGACTAGAAAGGTACCAATTAGCTCATTGCCAGGCAGCAAGAATAGGTTGTCTTGATGAAGAATAATGCTTAGACTCTTGTTCCTCCCTCATATCTGTCGAGCCATGGTTGTAAATTGGTTTTTCAAGACAAAGACAATGCAAATGAATTTATTAGTAAGTACAAAAACAAGGTTGGTAGCAAAGGGTTGTTGACCTTGATGATTTCTTATCTACCTTTGTGCTACTATTTTCTTTGGTCCAAAACCTTTTCTAATGGTGTACTTGCAAGTAGCCAGATTCAATACTAAAGTTGAATATCACTGTCTCTCCCAAGTAACTGCTAAAATGTTATGGACAGAAACTTTACTCATTGAACTTGGAGTCTCCTTTTTCATCTCATACTTGAACACCAAGCATATGGAAATTGACCTATTCTTAACCAAAGAAAAAGTTCTTAGCCTTCTTGTTCAACATGTCCTTTCTCCTACAGGTTTTTTGGGAGACAAAGTCAAAATGCTCGAAACTTATTCTTAGTCCCACCCACCTTTGTGTGATTACTGCATTAGAAGAGCAGTTATTCAATTGTCTAGTGGGCAGTTAGTTGTTAGCAATGTAAATTGGTTAGTTACACAATTGAGTACAGGCTATTAAGCCAGTTACACAGCTAGCCATAGGCTGATAACATAGGAAGTTACCAACTGTCACTTTGACAACTGTACTGATCTTATAGATACTTTAGTTTAAGTTTAGATCAGTGTGAAATAAAATCAGATCACTCTTGTTCAAATCTCTCTGTTTTTCATTTTAACAAAATCATTGCACTACAATGATTACATTAAAAACCAACACTTCCTCAATGGTTTCAGCAAGGGATTTCCCAGTAGTTGGAGCTATTCTTTATTTCATCAACTTTTCTAATTGGTCCTTCCACCTTTCGTCCTCACACTCATTTTCTGTTAATAGGTTCCATTACCACATTTTCTCAAGCACATTCATTTCAATTTAATTTTTCTTTTACAGCCAGTCATCCAAATTAACTTTCCCACATCCTTTATCCTCTTTGTGGCACTTCACCTGATATTTAGACCAAATAGCAAGAAACCACAAATATAGAGGAAAGTAGAAAACCAAAGTATAAAGTGTTACCAATTTAAAGAGCATCCTGTGGGGAATGCAATGCCAGCTTGAAGGCCATCCTCTGATATAAGCTTACGAACAGTGTTCTCCAATGTTTCACATAAGTCGGTCATCAACATTCCAGGCTTTAAAATGCCTTTTATATATTTGCGAACCTACTTAGAGATAAACAGAATATACTGGCTTACATTTATAAATAACACCAACATTAATGAAAGAATACGTAAACAAAATCAGATGAAACAACAGGGGATGTAAACAAAAGGAAACCGAGAATCATTTCCCCAAATTAAAATGTAATGGAGTACAAGAAATGAGAGAGCAGGAGTGAATAATTGAATACTATTACTGGTATATTTTTTACCTATTTTCTAATCATTTGGTAAACTAGGTGATTTGTATTAAACTTAACTAATTTTCTCTAAAAGTTTTCCACAATTCTTGGACAATTAAAAATAAGGGTCAGACCACATTAACTTTTCCCTCCACTTTCCATCATTTCCTCCTCTATACCGTATCCAAACAATAAAAAATGACAATCTAGCCAATTTTTCTTTTTTCCGAAACTAGCCATCGAAATAAAGGGTAAAAGCTGGAAAGTAAAACTGAAATTACAACCTGACGATGAACTTCTGCTGCTCGACGAACTGAATTATATAATGGTTTCTGCAGGCGTTCAAGTTCTCTCTTCTCCTCTGATGTTGTTCTCCATAGATTACTGGCATAAAGATTCTAACATGATTACAAAGAAAATTTAAATTGATATTTAAAAAAGTTTGAGTCAAACAGTTGCTAATGTTGGAATGTAAGTCCACTCACATGTCACTTGTGTAGACAATTAACTAAACTTCCAGAAGTAGGCTTCTTTCATTCAGTTGGTTTAATTCAGATTTGAGGGGAGTCTCAATAGCTTTGATAAGGATTTATGAGTGAGCAAATGAGGATTATTATCTTTCCTAATACTCCAAAATTAAGAAACTTTAAGCATTTTTTAGTTGTTTATACAAAATCCTAGCAAAACATCATCTTTGGGACCATAATATCTTGGTGTGCAATCTATTTCCAGTTAAAGCAGTCTGTGGTGAAATGTAGTTTGGAAAAGCCAGATAAAAAATCAGTACAGCAGTATTGCAGGTCACACAGTGGCTACTGTAGCCAAACAAAAGTAGCTGACAGAAGCAACCATGTTGGGTTATGCGTCCGCTTGACAAGACAAACACAACCACTTCAAAAATAGTAGTGCACGATGGCCAGTGGCCGGCAATGGACAACCATGAATGCACAAAAAAAAGATAAAAAAGAGCAGGATGAAAATGCTCTGATACCAATTTGAGACTGGAAAATATAAAGCATGTCTTACATTAGTAGTGAAAACAAAAAATTAAGCAATCTAACAAGTTAACTCTTTTACACAAGTTAAGCAATCCTGACAATATATATCCAATAAAGCATCAATGAATACATTGAGAGAAAAGAATGCGAGTTGACTATGCCAATAGATGGCAGCAACTTGCAATTCAGAATAGGGGAAGAAAAAATAACAACCTTTTACAATTAATTACAAGGACAAATAATATATAACATTATATAAAGTGTAAATCTAACCAATACAAAGACAAGAGGACTAGGTTCAACTGACTGTCAGCTGCTGTAACCAACTCAACAGCTGTCATAACTGAGATGTAGCTCCAAGCTACATGCAGATCTATATTACTAACAGTAACTCTATGTTACTAACAATATAACCTATACAGCAAGTACTCTACCAGTAACTCTAGAAAGATAAAGCTGCTCAAGCTGATATTGACTCTTGCTACTAAACCAAATCTTATTCTACAAAAGATCTGCTCAAGCTGCTATAGTGCCGTGCATTCCTGTTCTGTTATTATTAAGACTTTGGGAGGAGTATATGTAGTAAACAAAATATGCATATATCTATCATGTTGAAATGTAGTTTTTTTTTTACAGTGCAAAGCTTAGGTATTTTCTATTTCAGAGGTGGCTGATTAACAGAAAAATTTAGCGGGACAATATGCTTCCTCTTTTTCTTTTTCCTTTTCAAAAGAGCAAAATGTCAAAAGAAAAAAATGGGTAGAGTTCATTTTACTTATAAATTCAAATTAAATTTGTAAGCACAATGTCAGATACTGCTGAAATTTAATCATCATCAACTTACTCGTCTTTGTACTGCTGAATTTCACCTTCAGGGAAATCTCCAGAAGGAAAAAGGTCAATAACAGAAATTGATGGTGGATCGGTCTGTTGTAAGAGTTCTTTCTTTTTCCTGATCACCCAAAGATAAAATCAGGAATTCAGAAAAATTTCACCATCAAGAGAAAAAGCGTTAATGGCAGAAGTCAAGTCCTCACTTGCTTCTAGCTTTCTTCTTTTTCTTCTTTGAAACTTCTGTCAGAAGAGAAAAATGCATTCAACATTAACAACATTATAACATCATATATCAGGTACAAAATAATTCTAAAGCAAAGCATAAAAAAGTCACAACTTCAATCATAATGGCATCACCAAGTAGATTTATGTTCCTAAATGATTAAGCAGGATGATATCGATTCTATGTTTTCATGTGTTGCTGATCATGAAATCATGATCTTTGAAGAAGTTAGCATATTGTTTCTGTTGTAACAATGTGTGTGTGACAGCATCAAATCCAATAAAGTTCCTGTATTCACCATTTTATAAATGACGAGAGGAGCTGGGAAAGGACAAAGGTTGAGTCAAAACAAAATCCCAGACCATGATATGTGAAAAAGGAAACAATGCAAAAGCTAAATAGCAGCCATCCTCAGTCCAGAGCAGAACACCACAGAACATGATTGTCAAATTCAAAATTTAACTCATAGTACTCGAATTATGGAGTTTATTACATTCGTGCAGAAATCCAAGTTAATTCGCAGAAAACTCATTTGTGGAAATCATATAGGCTCATGAGTTTGAAGACTAGTTTATAACAATAGCAGAGGATGTGGAGACAGCAGGGACGCCAACTGCTATTGCTGGGACAGCAGTGACATTTCCTCATAGTGAGGCCAGAACCAAGAGGATTGTGGTCAAACCAATCCGTTACAGAGAATAATCCAATCCGTATTCTGAGCACTCCTTTTTGCAATTCTGTTATTTCATTCCAATGTTTGCAGACCACATGCTTTTCACTATATATAAGCTTTACTGGTCATGAATGAAGCAGGAGAGAAATTCAGATTTTACTTGTTGTTTTCCTTTTTAGGAGGTTGCCTTAGTCCTCAAACTCCAGGCATTATCTGTGTTCTTAACACAAGTGCACACCAAAATTATATTTAGGTAGCATTAATAGTATATTTAGTTTACATTTTATTTAGGTATTTGTTTTTCAAACTTTCAATCAAATTGAGTATAAGCTGTTTTGAATACAAAACAAGTTAATTTATACGTCTATGAGCTTTCTTGCAACTTATTATTTGTTTTATGACATTTGACAGACAATATTTTAGTTAGAAAAGGCCAAATAAGTTTAATTAGGTTTGAAATAACTATGTTTTACATTTTCTTTCAATGTTGTACAAGTGTACATCACAATAACAATATGACCGTTCAAAAACAAAGTTTTCAATTGTAATTTGACAAAAATGGTATATTTAAGAAAAAGAATTACACCTGGTTAGAATGTGTGCGAGATAAATCCTGCTGCAGGAGATAAAGGTATTCACCCTTTACATGCAAAATAATTTTTTTATTGTTGAACTTTATAATATTTGGAAAACGTACATGAAAAAATTGAGTTTCTCAGAAAATAAATGAAATAAAGGCTCATATCTTAACAGCAATGTTGTGCTCACAGATTATAATCATGTCATGTAGCAATTAAATAATATTTATATTGTTGAATTCATTTTGCACATAATTACTACCTTTACTGTCATCTCCTTCTTTTAGCGATGGTGGAGAAAGCTCACCAACTCCTTCCACATGACTTGGAAGTTCTGAGGTTCCATTTTCTTCCATCAAGCTGTTCAATTGAGAATTTCCCTCCGCCATGAAAGAAAATCTGCATGCTCAATAAAATTAAAAAGTTCACTTTTACAAAACAATCCAAACTTTAGTAACAACAGAAAGAGTTGTTTAGGATATATCAAAAGTCAACAATTCATAAACTAAGGTACAACGAAGAGATATAAGTCAGAAAGTATGGAAGGAATGACTCCATTGAATCCGAGAAACCATTATAAAATTTGCTTAATTCTAACGAAAGGGAAGCCCAGATGAAATTCCGCTAAACAAATGCCCCCTGCTCGTGATTGGTAATTAAAATATTAAAATTAGAATAAATAAATTTAACCAACCCTGGTAATTACAGACGGTAGATAGTGAATCAAATCGAATGAAAACCCTAAAGTTTATGGCTTACATCGAACCTAAACGCTGAACAACAGCGTACACACGTCAGAAAAAATACTAAATTTCTCAGAAATAGCCATAACTATGAACACAACGACTAGGATCAACAAATTACACACAAAAGAGCATAGTATCTATCTGGACTTGTCGAAACTAAAAGATTAAATTCCACAGTGAGAGAATATACCTTTAGAGAGAAAATAGGGTTAGCAATGAAAAAGTCCACGACTGCACTGGGAGACCGTGTCACAGAATGTCGGGCGCAAGAACAAAACAAACCTAAGAAGAGGGTGTGCTATGCAAAGGTATGAGATCTGATACTATCTTAGGGGTTCAGGTTGCACAGGCCCACCCATTTATACATACAGAAACGGTAAATTAATTATATAATAAAGACTTAATTATATTACTAGTCGGACAGAGGGGATGTCTTCACAAAATTAATAATACTAGTTCATTAAAAAATAGATACTTTGAAAGAATTTGTTGTTATTTGGATTTGAATAATTTTTTATTTTAAAATATAATTAAAATATTATTATTTTTATATATTGTTACAAATTATTATAATAAAATAATTTAAAATTAAAATTTATATTAAATTATAAAAATTAGAGGATTTGAATTTGAGTTTACTGTTTTTTATTATTAAAATTGGTAGAAACGTGTGTGCACTTTTTTTTAATAATAAAAATTAATAAAAAAGTTTTATTAAAATTTTTAAAAGTAGTTTTTTATTATATATGTGATTTTTTATTATTAGTAGTTAAATGAATTTAAAAAAGAAATTGTGTTTAGGATCTAGGGTCAAGGATATAGGAAAGATGAGTTTAGGGTTTTAACAAAGGAATGAGAAACTAAGGGCATAGTTTCACGGCACTGCGGCAACTTGAATGGTGGTGGTTCGGGAGTGAATGAGGATTAGACGACGGCATGTGGGCAGCAGTGTAGTTGAAAAACTTTCACGTTTTGTAATGTTGCAGGTTGCAGATTCCAAGTTGCAGATTGCAGGTTCCAGGTTCCAGGTTACAGGTTGCAGGTTAAGGTTCCAAGTTGCAGGTTGCAGGTTCCAGGTTTCAGGTTCTAAGTTGCAGGTTGCAGGTTCCAAGTTGTAGGTTGCAGGTTCCAAGTTGCAGGTTCCAGGTTGTAGGTTGCAGGTTGTAGGTTCCAGGTTCCAGGTTCCAGGTTCCACGTTCCACGTTCCAGCTTCCAGGTTGCAGGTTGCAGGTTACAGGTTACAGGTTCCAGCTTCCAAGTTCCAGGTTCCAAGTTCCAAGTTCCAAGCTGCATGTTGCAGGTTCCAGCTTCCAGCTTCCAACTTCCAGCTTCCAGGTTCCGACTTCAAGGTTCCGGGTTCCGGGTTCCGGGTTCCAGGTTCCGGGATCCAGGTTGCGGGTTGCGGGTTGCGGGTTCCAAGTTGCGGGTTCCAAGTTGCGGGTTCCATGTTCCAGGTTGTAGGTTGCAGGTTGTAGGTTGCAGGTTACAGGTTGCAGGTTGCAGGTTGCAGGTTACAGGTTACAGGTTGCAGGTTCTAAGTTCCAGGTTCCAGGTTCTAGGTTCCAGGTTCCAGGTTTCAGGTGGCAGGTTTTAGGTTTCAGGTCGCAGGTTGCAGGTTGCAGGTTACAGGTCGCAGGTTCCAGGTTCCAGGTTGCAGGTTACAGGTTGCAGGTTGCAGGTTCCAGGTTCCAGGTTCCAGATTGCAGGTTCCAGGTTGGAGGTTCCAGGTTCTTGGTTGCAGGTTGCAAGTTCCGGGTTCCAGGTTCCAGGTTCTAGGTTGCAGGTTCCAGGTTCCAGGTTCCAGGTTCCAGGTTCCAGGTTCCAGGTTCCAGGTTCCAAGTTCCAGGTTGCAAGTTGCAGGTTCCAGGTTCTAGGTTGCAGATTGCAGGTTCCAGGTTCCAGGTTCCAGATTCCAGGTTGCAAGTTCCAGGTTCCACGTTCCAGCTTCCAGGTTCCAGCTTCCAGCTTCCAACTTCCAGGTTCCAGCTTCAAGGTTGCAGGTTCCAGGTTCCAGGTTCCAGGTTCAAGGTTCCAAGTTCCAGGTTCCAGGTTCCAGGATCCAGGATCCAGGTTGCAGGTTCCATGTTCCAGGTTGTAGGTTGCAGGTTATAGGTTATAGGTTACAGGTTGCAGGTTACAAGTTGCAGGTTCCAAGTTCCAGGTTCCAGGTTCTAGGTTCCAAGTTCTAAGTTCCAGGTTTCAGGTTGCAGGTTGCAGGTTGCAGGTTGCAGGTTGCAGGTTACAGGTTCCAGGTTGCAGGTCGCAGGTTCCAGGTTCCGAGGTTACAGGTTGCAGGTTCCAGGTTGTAGGTTGCAGGTTGCAGGTTGCAGGTTCCAGATTGCAGGTTCCAGGTTGCAGGTTCCAGGTTCCATGTTCTTGGTTGCAGGTTGCAGGTTGCAAGTTCCGGGTTCCAGGTTGCAGGTTCCAGGTTGCAGGTTGCAGGTTCCAGGCTCCAGGTTCCAGGTTCCAGATTGCATGTTGCAGGTTCCAGGTTCCAGGTTACAGGTTACAAGTTCCATGTTCCAGGTTGCAGGTTCCAAGTTCCAGGTTGCAAGTTACAGGTTGCAGGTTGTAGATTGCAGGTTATAGGTTGCAGGTTGCAGGTTGCAGGTTGCAGAACATAAGAAACCCAGAGGGTAGTAAGCATATGTTTTCATGAAAGACACATGGTAGCTTTAGCACGACTTCCAACAAATCGTTGATGTTGACATAGATTTTATGAGATCTTCTTGGTATGTTAAAGATGATGACATTCTCTGTAATATATAATAAATATAGGATACTTGTAATATAGAACATTAGCTTAACTATTGTATGTATATCGTTTAATGAAGACTTCACTTTTCAAAACAAAATAAAGACTTCTAAGATATATATATGTGACAGACAATGCACTTGCATATTACATTATTTGTTTTAAAGACTTATGTCTAATAGATAAAATATTTTCATAATTTATGTTTATGATTTGTTGTTTATCAAAACTTAATTAAAATTCTCTAGGTTACCTTGGACAATAGTTTAACACATAAATTGAACAAGATTACAATGTCCAAACAAAAATAAATCATTTTATTATAAAATTCTTTATCAGGTTGACAAGTGACCCTTGAGTTTTTAGGTCAACTAACAAGTTGTAATCTAACTTTTTAGAATATTGTAAAAAGGAAAATAATTGGGATACTTTTAGGATACTCCTGTGCAACATCCCAACTTTCAAAATTTTGTATTGTGCATTGTGAGGAGAAAGGTGTGGTACACGGGTTAGAATGTGTCCTAGTAAAAAAATCTCTCAATTTAGATGAATCGTAGACGTAGAAGCATATAAATTTAAACCAATTTAAAAATCTTTTATGTATCTTTTCTATCTTATAATTTTTTCTATTTTTTATATAATTATTGTTTGCGAGAATTTTAAATCTTATAGTTTAACTGTTTCAAAAATTTTCTTTTAAGATTTAATAAAATTAGAAAAATTTAACACCGATTCACCTTATTAATGTTACACAACCAACTTTTACTTATACTATCAACTGCTTTTAAATATCATTTTGAAAATAAGCCTTTATATTTGCCATTTTGTTATAGCACAAAACTTTATCTCTATTTTTTTTTCTATTTGCTTATGTGGAATTACTTTAATACAGCAGTAGGCCTTCTTTCTTGTGTTCATGTGGAGTTACTTTTACATAACAAAAGTTAATCGTGCAAAACAATTGGCCAATAAAGGTTTTAAATAGTTTTCTTTTATCTCATTGAATAATACGCAAACTTTAAGAAAAAAGATTGTTTGACACGCAACCTGCAACCTGGAACTTGCAACCTGGAACCTGTAACCTGCAATCTGGAACCTGTAACCTGGAACCTGCAACTTACAACCTGCAACCTGGAACCTACAACTTGCAATCGGTAACCTTTAACCTGCAACCTCGAACCTGGAACCTGGAAACTACAACCTGCAACCTGTTACATGCAACTTGTTACCTGCAACCTGCTACCTGTAACCTGGAACCTGCTACCTGCAATCTACAACCTGTAACCTGGAACCTGGAACCTGCAACCCGCAACCTACAACCTGCAACCTGTAACCTGCAACCTGCAATCTGAAACCTGCAACCTGCAACTTGCTACCTACTACCTGTAACCTGGAACCTGCTACCTCCAACCTACAACCTGTAACCTGCAACCTGCAACCTGGAACCTGCAACCTGCAACCTGCAACCTACAACCTGCAACCTGCAACCTGTAACCTGCAACCTGCAACCTGTAACCTGCAACCTGCAATCTGGAACCTGCAACCTGCAACCTGCAACCTGCAACCTGCAACCTGCATCTTGCAACCTGCAACCTGCAACCTGCAACCTGCAACCTGTAACTTGCAACCTGGAACCTGTTACTTGTTACCCGCAACCTTCAACTCGCAACCTGGAACTCGCAACCTGGAACTCAGTAACTCGTAGCACGCAACCCGCAACCTTCAACTCGCAACCCGCAACCTCGCTACTCGCTACCGCAACCCGCAGCGTGCAACCTCGCAACCTGCTACCTGGAACGTGCAACCTGCAACCTGGACCCTGCAACCTGCAACCTACAACCTGGAACCTGTAACCTGGAACCTGCAAGCTGGAACCTGCAACCTGGAACCTGGAACCTGGAACCTGCAAGCTGGAACCTGCAACCTGCAACCTGCTACCTGGAACGTGCAACCTGTAACCTACAACCTGGACCCTGCAACCTAGACCCTGCAACCTACAACCTCCAACCTGCAACCTCCAACCCCGAACCCCGAACCTGGAACCTCGAACCCCGAAGCCCAAACCCCAAACCCCAAACCTGGAACCCCGAACTTAGAACCCCGAACCTGGAATCTGGAACCTCGAACCCTTCGTTGTAGATCGCTTCCTTGCATCCAAATTTGGCACCAAAGACGGACCCAACTGCCTAATTTTGAGAGATTAATATAGTTAAAATAGATAATTTTATTTGATTACAAAATGAGATGATGATTCATAGACTTGAAAGAGTTAGCTATATGAGAGAAAAAAGATCTTGATCGAATTGATTCACTGTAAATCAGTACTAGAGGATATATGTAGAGAGAGAACTCTACCCCCCGAGAGTAATGATTTCTAATATCCTAGAGTACCAAACTCGTAATGATTACAATATCTCCTTATAATTAAATAAAATATTTTCTCTTAATTGAGCACTCCCCCACAGGATGTTAATAGATATCTATTATTCTCAACTTGCATATGAGATCATGAAATTGTTTATGGGAAGACCCTCTGTAAACATATATACTAAAGCCCAAATGGGACATAAGACACTGATAAGAATGAATCTACTTAAGACTGAAAATATGATAAAAGATGACTTCAGAGATTGATCATCTATTGACTTATTTATTTAGAGAAGAAAAATACATCAAGAATACCAAGAGTTTAACAGGAGAGATATTACATCAGGAATACCAAGAGTCTAACCAGAAAAAGAAAAGTTATATCTAGGTAATAATGTAGGACAAACTACTTAACCTATCTAGACAAGTTAAGTTACATAATAAAGATAAATTATTCTAACAAATCTTAGTAGTGGAATGAAAGTGTTTAAGAAAAGGAAAGAAAGAAAAAAGAGTGTTTTAAGGCCCTACAGGATGCAATAAGACTGACAAATGAACAATATCAAAATACTAAAAATGACACAAGGAAAGTTATCAAAATACTATTATGTTATGTAAATGTTTATTTATGTTAATTTTATTATTCCTATATGTTATTATTTATGTTATGCCAAAAGTCCTCTCCACGGTGTTACGTTTCTCAAAGTGTTTCAAGAGTGCAACAAGAATCTTTTCAAGAATTCATTCGTCAGTTTTGCTTTTTTCAAGATTTTTTAAAGGTTATGTGATCACTTGAGAATACTTCGTTGTAAACTTTGGTAATATTTTTTCATTCTTTTAGTTTATGAACTTTTGGGTTGATCCCATTTGTATCATCTTGATTTTTCAAGATTGAATTGTTGTCCTCTTGAAGGGATTTCAAAAGTTGTATGATGTATATCCTCTTGGTATGATCCAATGGTTAAACCATATCCTCTTAACTATGTTCAATAGTTGATTTGCTATTTGTCTATATTGTATGTCATTTACATGCATATATGCTTATAAAAACTTATATAAAAATGATAGAATTCAGTTGTTTTAAGATTAAACAACTAATACTAGATGTAAGATTTGTTTGATCTGAACTAGAGAGTATTTTTTCTCTACTTTCTTAATCTTTATGCATTATATTATCGTTTGTTAATATATTGTGTAATCTTTATCGATCTTGATTCCAAATTTAATTGCATTTTATTTATAACAAGTTTTCTTTTCAAAAGAGAATAAATTACAAAATCAATTTATTTATATTGGTTTAACCTAGAAACACAACTAAAACAATATATTTTTGTAATATATTTTATGATTTTTAATAAATTTATAAATTTAATTTAATATTATTTTACGAATTGAAAATTTATTTTATTTTTATTAGTTAAAATTTATACAATAAATATGTTTTCTTTTTATTAAAGACAAAAGTAATTAGTTGATACTAATATACTTATGTTAAATATTTAATAAAAAAATAGGTATTGTTTATTATAATTCTAATTATGTATTTTCAAAAAGCCAATATAAGAAAATGTTTAAAAATGTGAAAAATTAATTATAAAAATTATTTTAAGGGAAACATATATAATGTTTATAATAATTAGTAACAATTAATAAAATTAGTTTTTAAGTATATACGTAAATTGATTTTGAAAGAAATCCAAAATAATTATATCCTATGAGAATGAAATAAATTTAATAATCAATTTATTTTTCTGAATAAATAATAAAATAGTTTAATTTTGTAACTCTATAATTTAATTTTGGAATGACTAGAAAACATTTTTTTTATTATAATATATTATTTATTTGTTTATATTATACATATATTATTAGATAGAAGCATGTGTTAAATACTTATATTTTTACTATTCATTTTTTTATCACAAATTATTTTAATTTGTTTATCAATAATGAATAAATTATATTTTAATCACACTTAATAATATATTTAGGATTTATTAATACTTGAATTGTACTCTCAAAGTTATATTATTTAAAATGACTGTTTTTCAAATTTTCATATCATTTGACATCTTATATTTAAATGCAGAATGTATTTGGAATTTTGTTATCTACATTATTAACTTAAAAATTTAAAAATATTAACAGCACAACTAAAACAGTTTATTTTTGTAATGTATTTTGTAGTTTGTAATAAATTTATATTTATATAATTGAATTTAATATTATGTTAACAATTACAAATTAATTAATTTTTTATCAATTAAAATTTATAAAATAAATATATTTTCTTTTTATTAAGAACAAAAGTCGGGCTCATTGCAAGGGTACACAAAGCAGTAACAGAATCGCTGCGGCTGCGACTGGGACTGCAACAGCAATATGCAAATGAAGTTTGTGGTGAAGAAGGCATGTTGCAGTGGGGGCCGGGTAGGAGCACTAGAGATGGGAAGCTGCCCGAAACCCATAGAGACCCCCGCTCTTCTCCTATCCACTCGTAAAGGGCTGCCGCATTTTATCGCCCCTGACCTACTCACTTCTCTCCCTTCTCCCGATTCCCATCTTCTTCAAATTTCTCCGTTTCACTTGTAAGTAGTAACGGCGAACAATTTTCATGATATAATTCATATCATTCTCATCCTTTTTTTCTAGTTTGGAAGGTCTTGCTTCAACCACAATATCAAAAATAGGAGGCCTTCACCAGATGCTTGGTTTGCACCAATATGGAATTGCGGCTATACCCAGAGATTCCATCCAATGCCTTCCCGAGTCTAAGGGAGCCAACAAACTCGGAGCATCTTTTGAGACTCCTTGTGGTCGTCTGTTGGTAAATTTAGTGTCAATTGCTGCTGCCTTGCCTTAAAATGCTCTATACTCACTGTTGTAGTTTTACATTTTAAATAATGATGAATCTAATGTATACATTGACATGACCAGATTAAACCAAAAGATTATGTTGAAATGATTTCGTGCATGAGGCCAAATATATGGGCCACTTTGGCTGATGAGGTGCCTGCTTGGGTGTCTGATAAAAGGAACAAAACCTCAGTAGATAGAACTGTGCAATGGCTTGACGATTGTCTTGCATTAAATCCGGTAAAGGGCAATTTATTCTTCTTTTACTCTAGTCTAGTCGTGATATGAATTGCGTCCTGAAGTTCCTAAACACTTAGAAATTTAATAACTGTGATGCATGTGGTTTTAATAATGTTTTGTCATAATTCTAGTCTCTTAGTTGGGAAGACGAAATTGAGTTCCAAATTAAGTAATAACGAATGATGAATGTGAAAACATTGTCATCACAAGCTTCTCGAGTTTCTTTTCACTTGTCATTAGCAACATATAATGGTATCTAGAAAGACCCTACAACTTTTAGCATGTCTATAATCTAAACATGATCTTTGCTTCCATTTTGGCTGAGGCAGTCCATGCGAATTTTTTGGTTTCTTTTGATTTGTCTTTACTTTTAATTCAAACACGATAAAAGGCATTTCTGTGACTTGTCACTTCACTATTCTACCATCGATCCTTGCAAAGTTCATAAATCCAACATCTGAATCAATTCGATCAAGATCTTTTTTCTCTCATATAGCTAACTCTTTCAAGTCTACGAATCATCATCTCATTTTGTAATCAAATAAAATTATCTATTTTAATTATATTAATCTCTCAAAATTAGGCAGCTGGGTCAGTCTTTGGTGCTATTGTTGGAGGCCCAAATTTGGATGAAAGGAAGCGATGTGCAGCGGAGGTAGCCAAGCGAAATGTATCAGGTTTTTTTTTTCCTATAGTTGTTTTATACTTTGTTAATGTCTTTCCACTACTTTTTGTGTTAGAATCTTTAGAGATATGCTGAAGATAGTGTCAAAATCTCTAGGAATACGAAGATAGTACTCCCCCACACAGGATATTTCCTTGTACAGATTTTATTCCATAATTAGGAGAATAGGCTGGCTGAATATTTTTGTATTTATTGTACAAGATCAATTATGCTGAATTATAGGATAGATTGTGCCTATTATATTCCAGTAAATTAGGATTTTCCATAATTATATTCTTTGTATTCTATTTAAGAGCAACCTCTTTTATGAAAATCATCAAAACCAATTTTTCTGAATGGTATTAGACCTCCAAAAAATCCTTGGGAGCCTGTGCAATCATCTGCGCATTGCTGCAAATCCCTCTTTCTTCTGCTGTATTCTCTCTAGGTCTACATTGCCATACTTCAAACTATCAAGATGTCTGATGCAAAGAAAACCCTTAACCAAGACAATTTTGGTAATGTAAAACTGCAGAATATTCAACCTAGGTTGCGATTCAATGGAAAAATCACCTAAAATGGTCTCATTTTGTCTAAACTTTTCTAAAAGGAAAGGGAAAATAAAGTCATCTTCATTGACAATGCTCCTACATTTGCAGCACGGAACGAGCCAGATGAGGTTGTAATGTCATTGTTGTATATGGTCGAAGCGTGGGATGTTAGATAGTGTGTGAGGCGTTTCATGGTGATGAGTTGGGAGGTTGTTTGATGTACTAATGCATAATTGTAAAAGGTAAATCAATACTTAAAATAATCTTAAAATTCTTTTTCTACACTCAATGCAAATATAACAGCTGTCACAATTTGCATCACTGAAGCCGTGATATAAAGTATTTAACTTTTTGTATATTTTCCTTTTTATACTATGTGATTCATTTGAGATCTTTATTTGCATGTATTGTTGTGATACATATATGATAGATGAACTGTAATGACTGATGTAGGTTATTGGATTGGAGGATTTGGTCTAGGAGAGAGCATTGAAGAGCGACCTGCTCTTCTAACTGCTGTTATAGTAAGTGCGAATACATTAATAGTTTAGTTACTTGAGTAAGTTGTAATTGTAATTGGATTTTATTTAGGAAACTTAAATACTATTCTATAAGTACTATTTATACTATTCTGTAATTTTAATTAGGGTTTCACCTTGTAATATATGAAATAAAGGTTTGCCTTTGAGGATTTTGCATTTTACTAAAACTTTCAGAACTGTATATAAGCTTTGTCCTTTTATTTAATAACTAAAAATAATTTAATTAATCTTGACAAGTCTGTGTATTACAATGAATACTATTCTAACGTGATTTTCATATTACTTTTTGTATGTTTGTGGATATTCCATAAAAATTACTGTTTATGCTTCTAAGTAAAATCCATGTCTACTTATTCTCCCTTTTTATCCTAATATAAGACAATATATCAATATTATAGTATGGGTAAGGTGGATACCTCATATGGCTCTCTGTTATTATCAAGTTTGACTACAGAACTGTGCATGAAGGCCGAGCTGTGTTCTACTATCTTCTGTCAAGCATAATGATAATTACTTGTTCATAATTTTATTCAAAATACACCTTTTGTTAATGATAAAGATAAAGTACTCCCTCTATTTGAAACATGTCTTGCCTTAATTACACTTACTATAGCCCGCCTTAGTTGTAGCCATAAGTTCTTAGAGATGACTTTTAGAAATTGTAGTTGTCAGCTGTACATTTCCATTTCATTCTTACTACACACTCTTGGATGCTTCTATTGTTAACATGATACAAATTTCCTTTGATCAAGAAATCTCCTAGATGAAGAAATTAGGAAATATAGAAATAATAATAGATGAATATCAGTCACATAATCAACAGATACAAATTCATTCATGTCATTAAATAGCTTAAGCTTTCGGGATAGTTGGTTGTTGGTGAAAGTGATATGCTTTGATATCATATGGTGACCTTGTTTCTAGGATGTCTTGCCAGATGAAAAGCCACGCATGGTCAGTGGGCTTGGGCTCCCAGGTACACATGGTTTAATTCATTAGCCTCCTGCTTTGCTCAATGCATGTTTTTCCTTCTGTTTCTTGGTATTTGGTTGTCTTTTCCTCTTCTCTTCTACCTTTTCTTTTCTCTTATTGTACTCAATAGAGTTTCATTGACCTCAATCATTTTACTTAATTGTCTGATGATTAATTGATTGTGTTGAGAACTGCTACATAATCTTGAACACAGTCATTAAGATGGTTAAATCCTAAATGTTAATCCTTTTGACTAGGCGTGGAGTTGATAAAAACTCATCATGATTGTTCTATTCACTCTTGTGTTCAGCTAATCTATAGAACTTGTGCATCTTAAAATGGACTATTTCTTTAGTGAGTTGGAATACAATCTTATTGTGCTTACAACTGACCTCAACTTTACAGAGGAGATCTTGGAAGGAATTGATGCTGGTATTGATCTTTTTGATTCAACGTTAGTAGCTAATTCCAATTTTCATTTGCTCAATATCCCTAATTTCATTATCTATTGTGTTATGAAATTTGGATGGTTTATGTGATGGTTCATAGATACATATATTCCCTCACACTTGGAGGATTTGCATTAACGTTTTCACTAGACAAGGGTGGAGATCAATATGATTTTCAGAAAAGCCAGATTGGAAGGGACTTGACTAAAATAAATTTGAGAGCAAAAGTTTACAGGTACGGTACGGGATCATTTTAACTGCTTTCTGAATTTGATACTATCAATTAGCCTAACTTTAGGAAACTTGGATGCTATTTAGTTATAGTTTTTAATTAATCTATTTTTCATGCCTAATAGGTCGAGAGGAAAGAAATACCGCTCATCAGTAAAAGGCACTCAATATATTTATATTAGTTCATGAGTTAATGGATTTATGAGTAGTAAAGGGCAATAAGTACAATTTCCTAAAAATTACATGAATTTGAACAATCATGTAACGTAAACTTTAAATGCTAATTATTATACCTATAGCTATTCCCAATTCTCAAACAGGAACATACAAGTCAAATCCTAAAAGAAAAATAATTTTTTAGAAACTTAATTGAATTCTGACCCACTTAGAGACTTTGTGAAGATGTCTACTAGTTAGTAGTTAGTCATTAGAACTTACAGATTTTGTGACAAGTTGTTTGGAAAGAACCTTTTCTCAAACAAAATGACATTCAATTTTAATATGCTTAGTTCTTTCATGAAACATTGAATTAGAGGTTATATGAAAAATTGCCTAATTATCACATGATATTTTCATCTTTTGGATGTCTCCAAACATCAAAAGCAGAAGCTTAATCCAAATAAATTCACAAGTAGTTGTAGCCTTGTACTCTACTTCAGCACCAGATTGCCCAACTATGTTTTTTTTAACTTCTCCAATAGACTGTATTTTCTCCAATGGGAACACAATATCCATCTTGAAGCCAAATGTGCTACAATAGGTTAGTTTGCTGACTTTGCATCATGATATCCAACATTTTGAGTGTTTCCTTTGTCTTCATAGAGATGTCTTATCCTGGTGCCTTTTTAATGAGTGATAGATTTCGCATGTTCAATGTGAAGTGATTGTATAAATTGGTTTATTATCCCTTCTATAAAGGAAATGTTTGATCTAGTAAGGTCAGGTAGATAAGTTTCCGACTAATCTCTTATACCTTTCTAGATTAGAAAAGGGCTTCCCTTAATTTCTGATTTGGATTCTGGCGGCCTATCAATGGGACTACAATCCAACATACCACTTTCCTCAAGTATGTCTAGTGCATACTTCCTTTGGGAGATGGTGATCATGTCACTTGATTGGACAACTTCAACACCAAAGAAATATTTATGTTAAAAGAGAGAAAGCACAGGCTAGGATACTGTGAAACCATGCCTCAACTAAACATAGGAGTTTTTGTTCCTATAAACATGATATGATATGAATAAATCTATACACTTAGTACAAAGAGGCTTATCAAATTTCCTACACCTCCCTCTCAAGCTGAAGCTCATAAATTGTACACCAAGTTTGTCATATATTACTGATTTGAAGACCTCTTAGGGATTGGATAAAGTCATTTGCGAATTTGATCACTGGAGTTGACCAACTTAGTTAGGGATTGGATAAAGTCAATTTGCCAATTTGATCACTGAAGTTGACAAACTTCGTTAGGGATTGGATAAAGTCATTTGTCAATTAGATCACTGGAATTGACAAACTTAGTGACATGACTGTTAAAATCATGAGTCGACTCTTGTAATAAGACAGGCTTACGTGCTCGCATAAGCCAAACTGTTCAACTCTGCAAACTCAGACGGGTTTACATGCGAACACAAACTTGTTTTTGGAAGGATTGAATGAATTTGGATGAGCTTAGCCAAGATAATGCTTTCGACTCCATGTGGCCGAGTTTAGTTGGGTACAAGTTTGATGTTTCATATCAACCGACTTGGCATTCAACAAACCTGCCTCCTCAAGTATATCTTTTGCATATTTCCTCAGCAGAATTATTAGATAATCCTTGGATTGGGCTATCTCGATACCTAAGAAATGAAGTTCACCAAAGTTTTAGTTAATTCAACTAAAGTAAGTCATGCTGATCACTGTCATTTGTAGCAATATCTTCCACACAATACTAAACAAGAGAAGACACAGGTAAACTTTTTTGCAACTAATACTAAATTGCTGCACTTTAGTATGGGATTCTACCAAACCAACTATGGGGAGACCTTTAAGTCCATAAAGAAATTCGTTAAGCCGGCAAACCATGGTTTCACAACAAATCATACCGAACATCTGATCACTGGTATTAAGGGATTTAAAGTGTAGGGAGAGGAAAGGAGAGAATAAAGACAGAATACAATATAATTAATATTGAATTCTAAGAGATGATTTATAAAATAATCTAAAATGTTCCAACGATAGTATTGATATTATGAGATATTCCAACAAAGAACATATTGATTAAAAATGAAACAAACTTAATATCACCTTGTTTACTCATCTTTTTGCTTGTGTTTTCATGCAGGAAAGATATATCCCCCATTTTAGGAAACTGCACCTGCTATACATGCAAGAATCATACTAAAGCGTACATCAATCACTTATTTAATGTTCATGAAATGTTGGCACAGACTCTACTAGAAATGTATGAATTTCTTTACTTTAAATTGTAGTATTAAACAATAATATTATAAATAATTAATACTTTAAACGTGTAAGATTTGTTTTATACTGAATTTTGCAGCCATAATACACACCACTACCTAATGTTCTTTCATGTAATAAGAGAAGCAATAAAGGATGGAAGATTTAAGAATTTTCGACTGACATTCATGGAGAGCAGGCGTGTGCATCACGAAAGGGAAGCTGTTTGTGCTTGAGGTCCCATAAGTTTTGGTGTATCTGTGTGTGTTTTAACTTACATAAAATTTTGTAGTGTAAAATGGTTTGTTTGGCTGTCATTAGATACAATTTATTTGATTGCAGAATTTGTCTTTGATTATTAGTTTTGTAACTAGAGATGATAACATTACTCATCTTACGGAGAAAAAGTATCATTTATTACTTTCGTAACTAGAAATGCTAGCATTACTCAATCTTACAGG